>WBNM01035431.1:0-65111 GCA_013399055.1 Ramphastos sulfuratus
TCTAAACCTCCTCTTCTCTAATTGCAGACTGTTGCCCCATGTCCAATCACTGCAGGCCTTTGTTAACAGTCCCTCTGCAGCCTTCTTGTAGGAACTTTCAGGTACTGGAAGGCTGCTATGAGGTCTCCATGAAGCCTTGCCTTCTCCAGGCTGAACAACCCCAACTCCCTCCGCCTGTCCTCGTAGCAGAGGTGTTCCAGCCCACTCATCATTTTCATGGCTGCCCTCTGGACCTGCTCCATCACATCCTTCCAGAGCTATGAGATAAATCTTCAGCTTTTCAGCAAATGTGTAGTAGATTTTTATATTTCGTTTTCATTTTATCCCCATAGTTGGCCTAAAGAAGGAACTCCCAATAAAAATCTAATCTCTTATTACAGATAAATGTGAGTTTGTAGTGATTAACTAGTTACAATCAGTCTTTAGCCAAATAACCAAAAACTTAAACAGGATTAAAATGTATCATTAAAATCACAAGCAACTGATCACAATCTCTCTTCCTTGAGTCTTCTCACTGTTAAGACTTGCACTGTAACTTCCAACATAGCTCTGTGGGTATTTTCCTGGGCTTTACAGTCCCAGATGACTCATCCAGCTTTAATCTTTTTCTAATTGCTGCCACAGCATATTTAAAACGTGCTGTACAAACAAACTTAAACTACTGTGGTGGGTTTTTTTTAATCAAAAATTTTAATTTAGTCCTAGTAAAGTCACACTAATTTCACATAGCTTTGTTGCATCGCAAGGCTGTGCTGCTACGGTGAAGGATGGGATATTCTTCCTACCATCTCCTCTCCATCTCTTAGCCCAACTGCATGGTATTATTACCTCCTCCTCACCTGCTCTTTTACAACCTCATTCTTAGTATTTCTTTATATTTATGGCTTGTTAGTACAACTGTTTGGGGGATTTTTTGAAGCTTTACAGGTTTTCGTCTGTTTCACAAATGGTGGCAATTCCTTTGGAGACCTTCCTATGAGAGTTTTGTTTCGATCTTGGGGCTCATCACTATGAGTTATGTTTGCTACTTAAAAAGTCTTTGTTGTTAAGTCCAAATGTCTCCCCATTTTCTCATCCCATTCCCCACTAGATGGAGGATGTTCAGGCTCTCATCACAGCTTTTTAAATTAGGAATGAAAAACTATGTGAGAAATGTCTCATCACCTGTCCTCTGGACTGCCTTTCACAGTTACTTATCACTGGGAACATTGGCACTTGAGCCAGTAACAGCCTTGTTAGGTAAACTTTTGAGTTTGTAACAATAGTCTGATATTGCTGTCTGTAATCAGACTCAATGCAGAAAGAGTCCGAGATAATGGCTGTGCCGCTGGCTTAGTGGGAACATCATTATTTAAAGATGAAACACTGTCAGATCAAGTTACCCTGTGTTATTGTCAAGGGATGAAGAATTTAAACGTTCACACCGTTCATTTGTTTCTGTTGAGACCAAGCAGAAAAGCAATGGATTAGAGCTCCCCAGTATTCTTTGCTTGTTCTCGGACACTCTTGTTCTTCCATCAGATGAACAAGCAGCTTTCAAATACAACTGTGAGGGATGGATTATAGATCCTAGCAGAGCAGTATGGTCAGGAGCAAGCTGGACAACCTACTCCTACTAGAAGGAGCAGCTTGGAAAAGACATTTCTCTCCCAATTGTGAGATTTGTCTCCCAAACTGCATTGTAAAGTGGGTTTGTGTCTGCACATCATCCATCCTTGCAGATCACTGACATGTGGTGACCACGATGACACCATGTGATAACCATCATACAGCATGCCAGGGGTGCAAACAATGTGTGCTTAGAGCCATTTTAATTTTCCTTGAGATTTTGCAGATGGAAATTGGTATTTCTAATGTTCTTACACTGCTAATGTTTCCTAGCTTCCCTGAGAACTGTGTTAGGCAAACCTCAGCAGAGTAGGAGCAAGACCGCTTTCCTCCGGGGAGGTGCGGCATGTGTGCAGGAGCCTGGCTGCTGTGATAACAGCCTTATCTCTGGGCTGCTCAGTGCCATCACCACCAAGTGGGCTGGGAAGGTCTGAAGGCTGCAGCATTTTGGTCTAAGATGACTTAAACTATACAGTACAATAAAATATACTGCAATGTTATCCAGTAGAGTGTTTTAAATGAGGGGTTTCTCACTTTTAAAAGGCTTCAAAATGGGGTTTACAGCAGCTGTCTTTTGAGGCTGCCCCACATATTAAGTGTGTAATTAGTTCAAAATGCAGTAGGTTGGGCCTTTTGTGGGTCCAGACATCAACCATGATGTGATTTATTTTTGCCCATAGCTATTTGTAACCTCATAGAGGGTTTTCTCCGACAGAAAACTGTGTTTGTTGCTGTCTGACAGTATTTAATCAACTAGCGGCAGTATGATGCTCCAGTAGGTCACTCATTTGGTGTGTCTTCTACCAACCAACCAGTTTATTGGTTCCAGAGCAGCAGATAAGAAGCATATGAGCAGCTTTTCCCAGTTCTTCCCTCCAAATCCTGTAAAGCTATGAAACTGTTAGCTGGAGCAGAGGCACTTTGAGCTCCGCGCTCCACCGGAGTGTCTGATTGCAAGATCACAGCACCCGGAGGAGGTCAGTGCTGAGGAAACCCAAGTGCTTTGATGAGGGTTAATGAATCATTTGAAAGGCAAATGAGTGGAAATATTGTGTGCAAGGGAGGGCAGATTTCCTTATAATCAGCAATTATTAGCATCAGGATGCTCTGCTTACTGTACTTGCATTAAATCTCCTTTTAAAAGCATTAAAAGATCTCAGATCCACATCAGTATGAATGGACTCCTCATGTCCCTTCCATCTCATTGGAAAAACAGGCACCGCTTCTTCCTCAGAGAGCACAAATGTTGTGTAATGAAGCTGAGTGCTTAGAGCGAAGCTTTGGGCCTGAAATAAGGAAAAAAATTGTTGGCAAGGACTCCATTTGTTCAAGATGTTGACATGAGCTGGTGCAAGCACTGGAGGTGCTCCCTGATGTTACTGACTGCAGTTACGTTGGTTTTCAGCCAGGGCTGAACATCGCTTTTCTCTCTGCTGTTGTCTTCGAGTGTGACGATTCCTTGATTATAGGAAGAAAAAATTAGTGATAACTGTTTCCAAATGTCACCTGCTCACAGGAACAAACTTGAAATGGTACTTGAAATAGATTGTGGAGACTCTCATTATGCCCTTCTTCATGGATTAGTTAAAAATCACTAGCAGAGATTTTTACCTTCCGCTGCAGAAGGAGTGGAATGAGGGACAAGTGGGATTTAAGGAAAGCATTGGAGGAGAGTCAAAGTTTTCTTGTTTGAGCTGAGAAGCTGCTGCAAGTGTTAACATGGCAGGAGAGGAGCAAAAAGGAATGGGAGCCTGAGCTGAAGGAAGCAGTTAGAAGAAAAGGATTTCGAAGATCCCACTTAATAGCCCCAAACCTTCACATGAAACTGAAGAAAAGATGCAGTCTTCATGTTAGGGTAAGAACATTATCTCAGGACAGTTTAATGCACGCTGGATTTTCTCTTGAGCTTGAATGAGTTCTGTATGTGAGAATATGAAAGCCCACATTTCAGCTGTTCATCTAGAGAAGGCTTTGACTATCTGGCACCTTGTGCATGCGCGCTCTCTCTCTCTCTCTCTCTCTCTCTTATTTATTTAAAATTAATGTTACCATATTTTGGCTCACAGTATTTTGGGAAGAAAAGGAGAGATACAGCTGTAGAGCTCTTTTGTCTTATTACCCTATATATGACAGGCTTGGGGTTTTACTTTTCTCTGAAAAGTATTGTTTCACTTTTGATAAGTAAATTCCAGAAGGCATACACAAAGCAAGTTGTTGCCAAAGGGATGATGTGGCCATCAAAGGGGATGCTGAGTTTCTGGATTGGATGGGGAAACCATGGCTGCCCTATCCCGCTGCAGGGATCCTCTGCCCTCAGGTTTGGAGAGAAGTGTTTATAAAGATGTGAGTCCCAGCAAACTGTTCTGTCCTCTCACCACCTGAGGGGAAGAGTAGTCATAACGTGATCATTGCTGTTCTGTTTGGATTTGCTGATCTTGGATACAACTGCCCTGCTTTTCTAATATGTGCTGGTCACTGAGAGCAGAATTAGAATTCTATGGAATTTAAGGAGGCATTACAGAAATTCTCTTCCCTCAATTTTTTTCAGTTTAAAGCTTATGAAAACAGACGAGGGCATCACTTTTGAGATAAGGTTTGAAGAACTCTCAGCCTCCTTGGAGCTGAATAGAGGGCTAGTGGGAAGATTAAAACAATAAGCTTGTTATATTATTAGTAGTGGGAGAATTCTAAACCCCCTTTGTTCAATTATAGTGCCTTCAATATGGTTATTTAGGTTCTTGTAAATTGTAATCAGTAAATTAGACATGCTGCCCTCACAGCTCCAGGGTTAGCTTTCATGGGAATTCCTACTTTTTTTTTCCCCCCTTTCTTTCTGTTTTTAAATGTTTATAGGCAAATCAAGAAGGGAATTACTTTGATATGCAAGGTTGGCTCTGTGTAGTGGATGCTGGCTGCATTCTGATATCTATCATTACTCAGTGAAAAACTGATTGTGATGCTGCGGCACTGCTGCCTGAGCACAGTAATCTAAGGAAAGGCTAAGGCTGTAACCATGTTATGTGCCATGTGATAAAAATGGTAGCTGAAACCATTAAAATGAACACAGGCTGATAAATGAGACCATTGTCAAGTCTTCAAAAGCCAGCATATGTTGCTTGATAGTTACCTGAGGTAACGCAAGAGGGATGTAAAATCCTCAGTATCATCTTCTATAGACAAACATCATCTGTCATCTCTTTCTGTGGTGTTTTCCCTTCCTTTCTTTCCTCTGTGTTTTGCCTTGACAGTTTTAATATTGAGCAAATGGAACTAAATGCTATCCCCTGGCTGAGTCATCCAGAGCTTTTTCTTTTCCCCTTTTTACCTTTTTTAGATGGACTCTAATTTGCATCACACAGACACCATTTTCCAAAGAAACACCTCTTCTCTTTCAGCTCATTTAACTGGAGATTTCAGCAGGTTTGGGAATCGGGCTTCTCAGCCTTTTGCAAGTGCTTTATATATCTTTGTAATTTCAAGAGCTGCTTGCCTTCCTAAGAAGTGGTGCCTGTTTGGTTTTTTTGTTTGTTTTTTTTTGTTTGTTTGTTTGTTTGTTTGTTTTTTCCTTCCACGCAGATAAATTGTGCATTTGTTGTGATGCTCAATCACGTAAACTCAGATATCCTGGCAATATTGTCCCCATTTATTTCTTTTATCTCTCTGTTTAATACAATAGGGGAGAGTAGCTGAAGGCAGGGAAACATATGTAACAGCATAACAGTATATTGTTTGCAAACACTTGTCTTCCATTTCTAGGGTTTCTTTTCACAATGTAATTGTCTACTAATATAACTGAGGAATTTATTGCAGGAGCCGTCATGAAGGCATGTACTCGTGCGTTTACTTCATGTTACATCTGTATAGTATCTTCAAGAGGAACTGGATGCAAGCTTAGCTGGTTAAATATTGTTGGTGAGCTATGTTTGCAGAAGTTGTGATAGGGGCATATTGTCACCAAGTGTGGAAACAAGTCCATATAGTGCCAAAACGAGAAGCGTGATGTCCCGTGTGTAATGCAGCAACAACAGAATTACAATCGCCTTGTGTAAAGTGTCTGGTAATGAAGGCAGATAATGGAATTCTTTGCAAAAGCAGATGCTAACTGGCTCCCCAATGCTGGGCAGAGGACTGAAAAGTGATACCAGCTGGAGAGGAGGAAAAAAAAAAAAACCACACAGCTGAAAAAGGCATTAAAAAGAAGCTGCCATAGATACACGTTTGTATAAGCAGTAAATACTTGTTTAAAATAATCTTACAAGATCCTTATTAAGAGGCAAGCTGAGAATACAATTCCAGTGTTAGAGGAAGTCAGCTGGATGCCCAAAGGATATTTGTATGCAGATTGGAGGAATAACCATTGGGAATAGCACGTTACCATTTACACTGCAAGGCTGGCTGGTGAGGACAGACCTTGGAAGTGTTTAATTGCAGGAGGTGGGGCATGTGAGAGCCAGAGCCTTCTGTTGTTCAGGGAGCAGACAGCATGTCCTGCTAAGGGAGGCTTGGTTTTAAAAGCAGGGGTGTCACTGCTTGTCCCTGTGTACATGAACATGTTCACATACTCTAGTGTCTTCTCCAGCAGAAATCGGTAACGATGCCCTTCTGCCAGGCTTGGAGTGGTGCTCAGCATGTAGCATCTTCGCGGTCTCCTCCAGTCTCCCGCTACTTTGCTAATCCAGCCATTTCAAATATTTGCTTCATAAATGAATGTGATAATTTAATAAAGGACTTAGTCTACAGAGAGGTTTCCTTCTGTTTTAAGTATGAATTTGATCGATCCAAACCATGCGGCAGGGAAGAGCTTTTTGGAAAGAAAAACCCAAAAAACCAAAAACCAAACCCAAAATCCAAGAAACCACCAACACCAACTCTAAACAAATAAGCAACTTGGTCACCCACGGAGTTAGCCTCTGGGATATTTTTTTTACCCATATATTATTTTCTTTGCCCAAAGGATTGTTCCTACAGTGGGGGATTACTGGCTACACCTGGAGTGCTGAGCTGGGCATTGACTCACCAGGTTTCCAGTCCTGGCAGACCAGAAACTTCAGTGGGGCTCTGTCACATCCCAGGCAATTGCTGTACCTGCTAATTTTTAGAGGACTAAAAATTGCTTTTAGTTTCAGCCCAGCATGGAACAGGAACACACACGTACTTCAGAACAGCTAGCATTTTTCCCATGTGAGAAAACTCATTTTGGGCTGCTCCCGGAGGAGGGAACACCACAGAGTTCAGACTTACTGATGCTGGCAGGCTCAGCAGGCAGTTGTCTGCAGATAGAGGCTGCAGCGATGTGTCCATGTGTGCAGTGTCACAGAACTGCTCCTGCGCCAGGCTTGTCTTGGGGAGTTTTTACAGGCAAGCAAGAAATGAGTTTGGAAGCAGACTCTGGAGATGTGCAGCATCATCTATACAGTGTTTCAGCACGTGTGTTCTCCTTACTCCTTCACTTCTTTTCTGTGTATCCGAGTACCCACGCTAAAAACATGCTTTAGACTTGTGTTTTGCTCCTAGCAAATAAAAGTGAGATGTCTCATCTATGTAAAATGAGCAATAGAAGAAACAGTGGCACAGCAGTAATCAGTCACCAGCAGCCCTCCAGGGCATCGATGCTTTGCTTTATCCACAAAAGTGTAATCACTAAGAAATCCCCTTTCTGCTGATGACCTGTTCTTAATATTCTTACTGCTGGGGTACACTGCAGCTCCTTGCTGCTCTGCAATGAGTTGTTTGATTGTGGTGGGCAGAAAATGTCTTAGGGCTCTTCAGCTCTGAACTTCACTTAATGAGAAAAGCGTGTCAAACCTTGTTGGTGTGAACAAAACACGTGTGGCTGCGTATGTGCTTGCATCTGCTGTACTTTCAGAAGCACCATATTCAAGACCTTTCCTCACTTACTGTGTTTCAGCAGGAGGTATCCTGCATACTAAACAGGAAAAAAAAAATCCCCCACTTTCCAAATTCAAGTAGCAAATCACACCTCTAATTACATTTTGACCCCATTAGCTAAGGAATATATTCAAGGACTGCACAGCTACATGGATTGCCATGTAATGCAGTTATGTGCATTTTTGGCATGTAATTGATAGTAACAAGTAAGGTTTCTAATTTCTTATGATATTCTGATTTTGTGCAGATGTCTGTAGGGCTTTACAGCTTTCCAGGGATAACATCTTGTCCTTAATATATACCCTCAGGATTTCAGGTTCAGACTTAAGACCACAGGGGATTTTGAGTGTGGCAGGAAAACACCAGCCTGTAAATACAGCAACAGGCAAGCTGGTTTTTGTCCATGTCACTCTGGGTATGTCAGGAGTCGAGGACAGGAGAGTGCTGCCCATATCCCAGTGGTCTCTGCTGAAGCAAAAGGGTCTGCTTCAGCTGGTAGATTGCCAAAGAGAGGAGAATCACCAAAGTGGACCCAAGTTTGGCTAAATCACCCAGGCACCCTGCACAGGGACTGCAAAAGGAACACCTCTGCTTCACTGTCTGTCTTCTCAGCAATTTTTTTTCCTTTGCTTTTAGTTGCTTCCTTCTCACCTTCCTCAACTCTTTCCCCTCTTCCCTGTTGTCATGGGAACATTCACTACAGCAGTTAAAAATCATACTACTGAAATATGCTTCCCAGTAGAATGGTCGTAGCTAATATTGATCTAGTTACTGCTGCTGACTCAGGGATATAGCTGAACATAAAATATCTCTTATTTCTCTTCTTAATGCATAATGCAGCACTCTCTTTCACCTTGGGCTCTGTAGTAAAGGTGACATCCAACCACAGCAAAATACTTAGGCTTGCTTGTCAATACATGGCCCAGCTGAAACGTTGGATGCAGGTGGTGTTATGAAGCTGTCTTTAAAAGGACAAATAGACAGGAAAAAGAAATAATTCTAGATGTTTGTATGCTAGTGGTGAAAAGAAGTTCAGATTAAACTGTCAGCATCCATGCAACATGCTCCAAATAACTTTGTAAGTATACTGCACCGTGCCACAGAAATGCTTGAAATGTAGATGAAAGACAAATAACTAATATCAAGCGAGGCTGCATTTAAAACTGTAGTAATTTATATCCATTGTCACTGACATCTGCTTTGAGTAATCCACCTGCACAGTAGCACATAATGTTAAACAGAGCACGGTGAGCATATTCCTGAGTCACCAGGAAGAAGCAAAAATCAAAAGATTCTACCTGGAGATGTGAATTTGCAGTGTGTTAGCATTATAAGCGTCTCAATTTCCCGCAGTGGTTAATTAACCAGCTCTAACTTTATGAGAGTTTCCTGAAATGGATAGCTTATGGAAGGTAAGATCAAGGTGCCTCCAAATTTCCATTGTTTGCTCTCCTTTTAAAAAAAAAACCTAAAATCAGTTTAGAAACAGACTGTTGTGCAAATAATTAAAATCATGCAGATTCTGTGTGAAAAGTATTTGCAGCTCAGCTGTTGCTGCATTTTGCTGTGTGAGTGTTAGAGGCACAGCAAATGGCTTTTTTGAGTCTGTGCCGGAAAGCCCTCTGTTAACAAAGAGTAAACGCTGAGAAACCATCCATTTATAGTCCATTTCTGTGTGCTCTTGAACATCTGCGTGTAAGTTACTTTATGTTATAACTTATGTTATGCTTCTTGATCTTTCCAGAAAAAATCAGGCAAAGATATGCAGACCTACCAGGAGAGTTGCATATTATTGAGCTTGAGAAAGACAAAAATGGGCTGGGGCTGAGCCTCGCTGGCAACAAGGACCGCTCTCGGATGAGCATCTTTGTAGTTGGTATCAATCCAGATGGACCTGCGGGACGAGATGGAAGGATGCATATTGGTGATGAACTTCTAGAGGTAAGGGTTTCCTTTAGCTACTAAACAGCATTCATATGGAGAGAGGGAGAGGCATATGTGGAGCTATCATTTGAACCTTAAATAAAGCTTGCAAATAGAATTAGGTGGCTGAGGCGAGGAGCTGCACTGATTTATGCCAACTGAGAACTTGGCCTTTGGCAGGTAAATGTGTTTTCAGTGAAACAAAAATCATTGGCCTGTGAAAACTAATGTCTTGTGAGTGAAGTCTGTGCTCTCAGCATGTTCACGAGCTATGCTTGGGAGGGACTGTTGAAAGGCAGGAAGGGGACAGTAAATCTATCCTCATACTGCATATGCAGTTTTACAGGGAAATTCACACCTTACATTAAAAAAAAACCCAGACACCCCTGTAAGTTACCATATGTGTTTTTACAGATGACAGAGACATTCCCTATCCTGAAAATAAATTTCCTGCTGTAATCTGTTTTGATCTGTTGGAACTTCAAATAGTTATTTTCTTTAGTTGTGTCTGCCATGAGTTCACCCACAAGGCAAGAGAGCTCGTTAGCAAGCGGAGTATTTTGTCTTCACTTTTTCTCCTGTCTCCTTGCCTCACCTTCAGATTGAAAACACAGATTTCCTACACTTCATCTGTTTTTTGGCCAGTGTTGCAAAGTAACACTTTGTTGCAGTACCTGCAGAGGTTCCCCACTTCATGATTGCTTCAGCAGTTTAAAAAAAATCAGGCATCCCTGGAGATCTTCCCTTTAGAGAGAACCTTTTGGTGAAGAGCAGGTCTATGCTGACCTACAGCTCTCCGTGGGTGGTGATTTTTTGATCTTGCAGCAACTCTTTGTGCCATCAGAGAACCACCTATTTTTTTCTCATATTTCTTGACTCGAGAAAGAGCAATTTGACTGCCTCAAGATACCTTGGGAGTACTCAGAGTTGTCTAAGCATTTGTCATTGTGTAACAGTTCTGAAATTATGGGGCATCAATAAATATAGTACAAAAAAGACTTGTTTTACTATAACAATAACACCATCTGAAGTCTGTTGTTTTATTTTTAAATGTGATAAGTGCTATGAAGGCCTATTCCATGCTGGAGCAGGGTAGGAAAATAACTATCTCCTTCAAATGCATGTTTTTTCCTGTCTCTAGCACCAAATTCTAATGGTAAAAAAAAAAAAAAATAAAATTACCTCTGCTATGAGGGTAGGCTGAGGGAGCTGAGGTTGTTCAGCCTAGAGAAGGGAAGACTCCAGGGAGACCTTAGAGCTGCCTTCCAGTACCTGAAGGAAGCCTACAGAAAGGCTGTAGTGACAGGACAAGGAGGGATGGTTTGAAGCTAGGGGAGAGTAGGTTTAGACTGGATCTTAGGAAGAAACTCTTCAGTACAAGGGTGGTGGAACTCTGGCATGGGTTGGCCAGGGAAGTTGTGGATGTCTCCTTCCTGAGGGTCTTCAAGGCCAGGCTGGATGAGGCCTTGAGCAGCTGAGTCTAGTTGAGAGGTGTCCCTGCCCCTGGCAGGGAGGTTGGAGTAGATGATGTCTGAGGTCCCTTCCAACCTAAGCCATTCTGTGATTCTATGAATATTTACCAGTTGGAAGGACTCATGGTACTGTTTTCATCTGTGCATCTCATAGACCAGGTAGTTAGAATCATAGAATTGTTTTAGACCTCTAAGACTAGCTCCTCCTAGAAGATAATGGAACATTTTGTATCAAAACTTTCCCACAAAGAATTATCTGTTAAAGTTTTTTTAGATCTCAGTAGTTATTCTTTGCAGTGCTTGCTCAATGTAATGTTAGGTATTACTAGAAGTACTTGAAAGATCATCTGGGGTTCATCACATATATCTCAAGGCTTGAGATTTGCATGCATAAGACATGTTGAAAGTAGCATTTTCCAAAGTCATGGTGTTGCCCTAATTCTTCTCCCTGTCAAGCTGAAGATAAAATTACTTACTTCTTTTGGAATGAAAGTGTTCACCATCTCAAAAATGCCAAACTCCAAATAAACTCCAGTTCAAAGAGGCTTTTTTGTAACTACCTCTCTTGTTTACCTTTGCAAGTAAATTAAAAGTGTGTCACCAGTGCCATTACTTCTGTGAAAGGACATGGTGACCTCATTCTGGTCTCCAGTGAGTATGTATCCAATGTCAAAACATCCTGTATTACAAAGGAATGGGTTGTGCATTAGTCATGTTCAGACCAGTGGTCAATTATTCACTGCTCTGTTTTTTTATCCTTTGAAAGCATTTTAGTGTTACGAGGGGAGCACTGGAGTGGTACTAATGGGCATTTGCATTGGCAGGTTGTGTTCAATAACTGTTTCAGTAACCATGAGGAATTCTCATACCCAAGAAGTATACAGGTCAGGAAGGTAAGAATATCACAGAAAGGTTGGACCTGGAAGGGACCTCCAGAGGTCATCTGGACCAACCTCTCTTGCTCAGTCAGGGCCACCCTCAAGCTAGATGTTCACACCTGCATCCAGGATGGCTTTTGAATATAGAATCATAGAATGGTAAGGTTGGAAGGGACCTCAAAGGTCATCTAGTTCCAACCCCCTGCCATAGGCAGGGACATCTCCCACTAGGACAGGTCACTCAAGGCCTCGTCCAACCTGGCCTTGAACCCCTCCAGGGAGGGAGCAGCCACAACTTCCCTGGGCAACCTGTTCCAGTGCCTCACCACCCTCACTGTAAAGAACTTCCTCCTAACATCCAGTCTAAATCTCCCCTCTGCCAGTTCAAACCCATTGCCCCTCATCCTGTCATTGCAAGACCTTGTAAATAATCCCTCCCCAGCCTTCCTGTAGGCCCCCTTCAGATACTAGAAGGCTACTATAAGGTCTCCTTGAAGCCTTATTAATATCTCCAGTATTATCTTTGTGCTTCTTTCATGCCAATGATGCAGGGGTCAGGGTGGTCACCTGGCCTTACTTATGGTATCTTTTTCAACAAAATAAGTTGAAAGAGCATTAATGGCAAAACCAAGTGTTCAGCAGTGAGGTGGTTCTGTTTTCTCCAGTAGAAGACACATAATTCATGACTGTGAATATGGTTGTCAGTTGCAGAAGTGTTTAATCTCACCCATGGTATCCTTCCCTCATTCAGAGATCTCGATGGACAATCTTTAGTGATGAAGCAACTCAACTTCTTTTGGGTAACACATGTGGGGTCTTTTAATGTTCTGCCTGCAGACTGAGCTGCTGGCTGTTGCCCACTGGCAAATACGGAGTTAGTCCACAGGGAAAATCCTATCAGACTTTGCAACCACTTCATACATAAGCGTTTGAGGTCATTTTCCCTGTGACTGATCACTGCAGGTTAAAGGGTCAGAGATATGGAGATAGAGAGAGGGAGATAGGGAGATAGAGTGATACTAGCTCCTCATTTTTCTTCTGAACTGGAGTTTGACTGGATTCAATTGAAGCAAGTGGGATGCTGCCAGGCTGCCTCAGCTCCTTATTCATAAAATCATTTGTCACTGAAGTAATGAAATACCATCTCACTTTTAGTTGCAGACAACTGTAGTCTTTTGGAGGGCATGATCCTGGCTAGTTTTCAAAGCTGGTCCAGCTTGTACACTGAGAGAAATGCAGGTCACATAAAAAATTATGTGGTCATTATTTTTTAAATACATCTGCTGTGATGTATTTTAGATGAGTATGTTGCTGAAGAAAACAACTTTTCAGGGGAGAAGTTCCTTTCATCCTACTTTCACACTTGGTGGAAAATTTACTTGGGTCAGAATTTGATCGCTGTGCAAAAGAATGTATTTTTCACATGAGGCAAGTTGTGCTTTTTTTGTTCTTTTTCCAAGCACAGAAGCCATCTGTGGTGCTCCTGCCTCGCACTCTTGCTGTTTTAGTGCAGGTGTCTGCCCTGCTTCGTATCTTATTAGTTTGGGCTTAGTCCTGCAGCTGATTGTGCCCAGCATGGCCCGCAGCGGGTTCCCGAGGTGCTGTACCTGTGCTGTTCAGCTGTGCTGCTCATGGACTCTGCATGAGTCTGTCCTCTTGGTAGGTTTTATTCACACTGAATAATCCACCCTATTATTATTATTATCATTATCATCATCTCTCCATAAGGGAGTCAACATTCTATTAATAAACAAGCTGTTCAGAACCCTGTTATGCTAAATTACTGATGTTGGGATTTTCTGCCATCTCCCTGTCCCTGCTTATGTTGTGGAATATATGGCAGGATGTGGAAGGAAACTGCTCCTTTGAATGTTTTGCTCTAGGAGGCCACAGCATTTCTTGAGAGTGAAAGCTAGTCTTGGTCATCAAGAATTGATGTTCAAATTTGCCTCTTGTCCATTTTGGACTGTTGCATGGGAGGGAATTATCTTTTCTTCTCTCTCTCTCTCTCTCTCTCTCTGTCTTTTTTTTTTTTATTATATTTTTGCCCTTTTTTGGATGTAGCTTGAAGCCAGAGGGCTTTTGTGGTAAATAGACTTTTAGACTCATTTAGGTTGGAAGAGACCTTTAAGATCATCAAGTCCAACCATTAACCCAGCACTACCAAGTCACCACTAAACCATGTCCCTCAGCACCACCTCTACAAATCTTTTAAATCCCTCCAGGGATGGGGACTTCACCACTTCCCTTGGCAGCCTGTTCCAGGGCTACTCAAATCTTTCAGAGAAGAGTCACAGAATGCTGAGGATTGGAAGGGACCTCCACAAATCGAGTTCAACCACCTTTCAAAGCAGGACCACTTAGGGCAGGTCACACATGTGTAAGTGAGGTTCAAAGATCTACAGAGAAGCAGACTCCACAACCTCTCTGGGCAGCCTGTTCCAGAGCTCCATCTCCTTCACAGTAATTTTTTTTTTTTTCCCCTCTTTTTGGCATGGCATTTCCTGTGATTGAGTTTACATCCATCCTATCACTGGGTATCACTGAAAAGAGACTGGCTTCATCCTCCTGACAGTAACCAATCAGATATTTGTAGACTAAACAGCCCCAAGTTTCTCAGTCTTAGAGTGCTAATTTCTGTTAATCTTGGATAAATATAACTTTGGGCAGTAGGAAGAAGCTCTTCAAAATGAAGGTAGTGAAATACTGGAACAGGTTGCCCAGAGAGGTGGTGGAGGCTCCATCTCTGAAGATATTCAAAGTCAAACTTGATGGGGTGCTGAGTAACCTGATTAGTTAAAAGATGTCCCAGCTCACTGCAGGGGTGCTGGACAAGATGACCTTTGAGGGTCCCTTCCAACCCAATGCAATCTGTGATTCTACACTGTAATAATAAGATAAATACTTTGGTATTTTGCCCAAGTAAATTAGACAGCCAAATTCACAATGGCACTTCTGTTTTAGAGTGAGGAGGTTTGACATATTATTCTCAGTTGATTTGTTGTTGCTTAGTTTTTCCTGTGCCAAGACAGTTACTTTGGATTAGACAAGTGGTACTGTCCCTCAAGAGGAACTGTACTTGAATGTAAAAAGTGAGTGAGGCCCTCATGTGAAAAGAGTCATCTTGAATGATGAATTCCAGTGATGATTTTTAATTTTATTGGGAAGAGTCGTCTCAAATGAGGAACTCATGGTGATTCTTTACTTTATTCCTATTTATACCCAATGCTTCTCTTCTTCTCAGATTCATTTACTGAAAGTAAAGGGATTGAGGGATAGTGTCCTTTTGTTTTATTCACAGGAGGATACAAATACTTTTGTCATGTACTCTGTGTGCAAGTTACCAGTTCGGCTTAGTGTTGGGTGGTGATTTGTAAAGCTGCAAATGAGGTAAAGCTGCAAACCCAAAGTTGGTTGTGCACGAGGGCACAGGCAGTCTGCGGTTTGCTGTCATCCTGTTTCCCTTCCCACACTCTCTAAGTAGGGAACCACAAGGCTCAGCTGCCAACCAAGCCAAGAGCAAAGCTCAGCTGCAAGGCAGGGCAGGAGATTTTCCATCTTTATGCAGTCAGTTTATGGTCTGCTGATCATTTTAGATGATGCACATGTTTGAACATGTGCCAGGCAAGAAATTTGGTGAGAAGTATTCACATTCTAATTAATTATTTTTTCTTTCCAGTATTTTCCCCATGCTTTATTATTTGGGGATTTGATGTATTTTATGGGGTTTCAGTCTATATAATTTGACTGATCAAAAAGGTCTTGAAACTTTTCCCATTGTCTGGTTGTATCTGGAAATGCTACAATTCCTGTGGCTAGAAGGAACCTAATGCAAAGATATAATTACTACAGAAAGCTGTGCCAGTTCTTTTACTAGCTTTGGGGTATCATTTAACTTGATTTTCATAAAAATCAGATGATACTAATTTTATGGATTTGGAAATCCACATACCATTTGGAACTCCACTGCCACATAGTTAAAAAAAAATCCGTATCTAATGTTTCTCTTCAGCAAATTAAAGTTTGAGAAGCAAACAGTCCTTTACATTATTATTATTTTTTTTTTGCTCTTAAGAGCTCAGATTTCAATGAGTTTGTACTTTCTGCTACTTTAGTGCATGAAACTGTAAACTAAAACTTGTGTAGGTGAATGCAACAGTACATCAGGGATAGGTGATAAAATCAGTGTAGGCTTATGTTAAAGATTGAACTGAAGTGTGCTGACCTGACCTCATACCTGTGGCATGTTTTTTATCTTTCTTTGTTCTCTGTCCAAGAAATTATGTAAAGAGACATTTAGAGAAGAGTTAAGGTTGATTTAGAGCAGTTTGGTGGTGTTTTTTGGTAATTTGGGGGGTTTTGGGTTTGTTTGTTTTTTTTTTTTTTTTGGTTAATCAAAGTGTTGATTTTCTTTTCTGCTCTCTAATGGGGAAAAAAAAATAAACCAACAACAAAACCCTTAAGCACAGGTTTATGAGTTTTGACTCCTGGAGTATTATTTGGTTAATCTGACATTTTACTGTATTTAATTTGAAATATTTCAAAATGGTGTTGCTTATGAAATCCTATGTGTTCTCTTTTATTTTTGATTTGTTTTACTTCAGTAGGTTTTTGTGGCTTTGCTCATCACTGTGGTATCTGAAGTTAACAGAACATTAATTTGCTTTGCAAAAGAAGTGACTCTCTTTTTTAACAGAAAGAAAAATTAATACTGGCTGTAGTAACTATGTGGGACAGTCCAAAACCTTGCAGAGATATATTACTTTGATTACCCTTTCATTTTGGTGTAATTAAATAATTATAACTTACAGACCCAGCTCACAGCTAATTAAATTTTGGACTGCTTGATCCATCTTGTGAACAGGATTAATTTAGCCAGAGTAAAGACTATAAATTTTAATCTTAAGAAGTCTGATGTTTAGAAAAAATTGATGTTAATTTAACTAAATCCAAACAATTTGTAAAGCATACAGTATTCCCAGGGAATCATTCATTTTCAAACTTAGTGAAATTAAGTCAACAAACTTGCTCAAAGTTTCACCTCCAGCTTGAAGCCAGAATGCAACTGAGTGTTCCTTTTTGCCACTGGATTTTTAAATCATAGAAGCATAGAGCTGTCAGGGTTGGAAGAGACCTTTGAGAACATGAAGTCCAACTGCTCATCTAGAGATCACTGTGCCACCAGTACTGCTAAGCCACTGCCATTAAATGTACCTTTGATTAACAAAGCATGACCAGGGATGTTGCTTCTTCCTTGCCCTTGCAACCATGGCAGTTGCAGGCAGTACCTGTAATCACAGAATCATAGAATAATTTGGGTCAGAAGGGACCTTAAAGATCATCTATTTTCAATCTCCTGCTGTGGGCAGGGATACCTTTCACTAGATTAGATAGCTGAAGACCTCATCCACCCTGGCTTTGAGGAGGTGCTTGCTCAGTAGTGGTCATTTCACACCAGCTCAGACGTTTGTAGAGCTTTCTTGGCTCCATGTTCGGTAAGCAGTTTGGTAGGTAAATGGTTTGCACTTCAATCTGAATGAATAATCAGATTTGTAAAGGTTTTATTCTTGTCCCTGCATTGTTGTTAACTGATGAACTTAGATGTTGTTTTGACCTTATTTTAAATAAGAAAGAAATATTGCGAAGTTGCCAATATGACTAAATACTATCATAGAATCATAGAACTGTTTCAGTTGGAATAGACCTCTGAGATCATCAAGTCCAACCATCAACCCAACACCATCATGGCCATCAAACTGTCCCAAAGTACCAAGTCTACACATTTTTCTGCCACCTTCAGGAATGGTGACTTTACCACTTTCCTGGATAGCCTGCATCAGGATAATATGATGCAAGCTAAGACCTGGCCAGTTATTTCATGTTTGGATGAAAAAAATCTTCCAAGAGCACAAACCCAAAATCCAATGCAAACATTTTCAGCAACCAAAACTCCTATAATCCCTAGTAAGTTGTTCCTGGTCTCCATTATCTTCATCATTTTAGACTGGATTGGTATATCAAAGGTGAATGTGAATTTTATGTTGTAAATTAAGAGTGGGAGGAGGAAAACTGCAGTATTGAAACAAAACTGGCTGCTCACTTTGGAAGGGTGCATGAGCACTCCAGCTCCATTAACCTAATCAAGATGCTTGGAGTGAGCATTTTGACAGAGTTAAATACCAGATCATTCTGCACGCTTGGAAGCCTCCAATTCTTGCGTAGATAGATGGCAAGACTTGGGACAAGCTGAACCATGAACCTGAACTGACATCATGACTCCAAATGATAATTAATTTCAATTCCCCCCCCCCTTGATCTTTAAAGTTTCACCTTTTTTTATGGCCAAATCCCAGGATGCTAACTGTAGCTTTGAATTAGTTTCAGTGTCTAGGTTTATGGTTGTTTGAGCATAGATATTGTTCTTCCACTGGTCGTTGTTCTTTTGATGCTTATTCCAGTCTAAATTGTCAGAGTTGAAGGAAGAGATCTGTGGTAGTTCTGCTTCCTGATGTCAGGGGAAGATGCTTTCCTTCACCACCTTGCTGAGTGTTCACTTCAGTTTAGTTGTAAATCTGAAAATCATCAGAGTACAACCAAGAAACTGCTCAGGGGAGTTGTTAATCTTGACATAGTGGATTTTTTACTCCATCGTACTCAGCTCAGGTTTTACTTGCTTTAAATTCATTGTGATACTCACATCTATCTTCTGTTTGGCATAGGGTCTGTGTGACTGTACTTTGTGTAATGCCTGAGGTGAAAGGTCAACACCCTTCCTCTTAAAGAGGAACTGCAGCCGAAGAAACTGAGGGCATTGAGGGCAGGCTGAGGTGGAGCAAGGTGTTAAACACAAGTCCTACCTGTGAACTGCATGAAATGCCTTACTCCATATTTACACCACTGGTTATTTTTGTGGTATGATACTGTGTATGCTTTTGCTTGGCTTGGAGCCGCTATACTCATCTCAGAGATGTTGTCCTTGTTGAAGCCTAGCACTGGGAGACAGAAGGCAGCTTACTTTCTTTAAACTGGGAGAAGAATTCTGGTTGTAGTCTGGCCCATATCTTCCCCTGGAGGTAGCTGGCTGAGGGAAGGGGTGACAGCCTTGGGCAGGCCAAGGCCAAGCTGAGGAGTGCCCACCTTTTATCCCACAATGTCTTTCTGCAGCACAGAGGTGCCTGAAACAGGGTCTTGGTATCTGAGCTCTGCTATTTCTGTCTCTAAACACTGCACAGGCAGGTGTATCTATCTATGCAACTTTGATATTCCTGTCTGTAAGAACTTCAAAAGTCCAGTTGATTTATCTTTTGTGGACTGCATTTTCTGTGACTCTAATCTCTTTATCCCACAGTAAATTTGGAATTCTTGTTGGCGGAAATAAAAACAGTGCCTACTTCTCCACTTACGTGAAAGTCTTCATTGTCTTTTAACAGATAAACAATCAGATATTGTATGGAAGGAGTCATCAGAATGCTTCTGCAATCATTAAGACTGCCCCATCAAAGGTCAAACTGGTTTTCATACGGTAAGAACAGTTCTCATCGCACTATTTATTTGCACTTTAACCTCTTACAGTATATACTGTCTGAAAATGCTCAACTTGATCAGTTCTCTTAGAACTGAAACAAACCTCTTCCTTGACTGTTCTTCTCAGGACAGTTGAAAAGTTTTCCTTAATAATGTGTAAAAAAAAAAAATATCTGCAGTAATTGAATGCTGAAATCTGTGAAATGTGTGCTGAAAACCCAGACTCTCCTGCTGCTTCTCCCGTGACTTACTAAAAGTGCTTTAAGTTGGTCCTGCCAGCACAAAGACGGGTGGGTGGCTTACTTTACCCAGACTGCCAGAAGAGAGTGAAAATGGTGCAGAGGCTTGAGGCTGGAAAAAGGAGCTGCTGTGAAAGGAGTAGGCAAGTGTGGAATGGTGTACATGGAGCAGAGGCTAGGTGGTTTTGGGAAAGGTACCTTTGTATGGATGTTGAAAAAGGATTTAAAAAGTGAGCTAGGGCTTATTTATACCGAGAAGGGACCTGACCTTGCTGTGGAGCACTGGAATGGCTTTTGTAGGGTGGAATATGCTAACAGCCTCTTACATGCAGGAAAATTACATGTGGGCATAATTTCTTTAAGCATGAAAACTTATCCTCTTTTATGTGAATTAAGAACAATTCCTTGCATTTACTCTGTAGTTTAGGAAGTGTAACCCTTATGACCCTGGATGGGATATCTGGGAAGAAGCTGCCTCTTTCCCAGAACTCTCACATACTGTAATATATTGATATTTCATAGATGTAGCTATTCCAGCTGTGACTTTCATTCCATGTCATTTCATAATATAGTCTTCCCTCCAAGATATACATCATACTTGATATTGGTTTATATTCTTTGTGCACACACAACTTACCTGTGAACAGTGTAATAATCTGTGGGCAAATGCATACAAATGTGTGCATTTACTTGCACAGCTCTGTCTGGTACAGCATACACAGAGATGATGGAAGAGCAGCATTAGTACAGTGAAGAATGAGTTGCTATACTTGGCAGCACAGAGGATCCAGAGGAGATTAATGATCTTGCCTGCAGCTCCTGTGTTACTTTCCCCAGCTATTGAAAATTAAACGTCATGTACAACAGCTCACTCACCATTACCTAATTGCATGTGGAAAATGTGACTGGTTGGAAGCTCTAGAGGCAGAACCACAGCTTATGAAACCAAAACCCAGGCTGAGTTTAGTGCTGTCAGGCAGCATGGAGAGTGCAGGCTCCTTGCAGCCTGCCCTGTGGCACTGAGCACTGTGGCTGGCTGCAAAGATCCTTGTTCTGCAGAGCTGTGAGGAAGGGTGTGTGGGAGCTCCAGTCACCTGGAGACTGGAAATCCTCAATGTGTGTTTTTTATTGTGTTTAAGACTTAAAGGCCATCTGAGTTCTAATTTCAGGGTAATCCTTGGTATCAACACAGCCTGCGGGGTGAAGGGCTGTAGAGTGACTCTGCAGAGAAGGACTAGAGGTTGAAAGGCTGGATATGACCTGGCACTGTGCACTCACAGGCCAGAAGACAACTGTGTCCTGGGCTGATCCCCAGCAGTGTGGGCAGCAGGTGGAGGGAAGAGGTTCTGCACTTCTGCTATGCTGAGACCCCACCTGCAGCACTGAATCTGATTCCAGAGGCCTGAGTGCAGGAGAGACATGGACAGGCTGAGAGAGTTGGGGTTGTTCAACCTGGAGATGAGACAGCTCCAGGGAGACCTTCTGGTGGCTTTTTCAGTACTTAAAGGGGCTCGTAAGAATTTTTTTTGCAGTGAGGATGATAAGACTCATGTCTTACCCATGTGAGGGTGTTGATGCCCTATCCCTGGAACCATTCCAGATGAGGTTGGAAAGGACTCTGAACAACCTGCTATAGTTGAAGATGTCCCTGCTGACTGCAGCAAGGTTGGACTAGATGACTTTTAAAGGTCCTTTCCAATCCAAAACATTCTATAGTAACTCCTCTTTTTGGATCATCTGTGTGGAAGTGGATTTCAAGGCACAACTTGTCTTCATGACAGTCTTCAACACAGTACTCGTCAGACCCCATCTGGAGTACTGTGTGCAGTTCTGGAGCNAACCAATAAATACTGGGAATACTATTGGATAATTCTTGTTTCTCTCTAGTGTTAAAACCCCCAAAGTTTCTCTCTTTAAGTGCTGCTGCTGAGGTTGTAAACTTCTATCTTCACACTTCCCAAGAGCACACATCTTGTCACTGCTCTCGACCTTGCATTAGAGTGCCCTGACAACTGATGAGTCTGATGGCTTGACCTGAGGCAGCCATTTGAGCAGCAATGAAAAGAAATTCTCCCACTGAGATGATGTTAGTAACTGGAGCATTGCTTCTAACATGGGAAGTAAACTAACCTCACCTTTTTTCTTTGATATATGGTCAGCTTCTCACGGTAAGAAGGATGTTTCAAAAGTGTAGCAAAGTCAGATTAAACCATTTCTTTTAATGGTGATTTTTAAGGAGAAGTGAGACTAATTATCTTTTCTCATGCAAACTATGTTCTATCTGGGTGCTTCCTCTTCCTATGCCTCAACTGGCAAAAACAGTGGATGTGATTGACTAAAAACATGAACCAGAAGACTGTTCTGGTCCCAGAAGTCTTGCCTGTGGTGCAGTTGTAGAAAAAGTTGGGGTTTTTTGGTTTTTTGTTGTTTTGGTTTTTTTTGCTTTATCAACCACCTTTATAGTTATAATATAAAACGAGGCTATTGAAATGCCACTGCTTAATGCATTGCAGTGCCAGCTGTAGTAAATAAAAGCAGCAACAGGCATCTTGAATCTCCATCCATCTCTCATACGTGCATGTGCAATAGCTTTTCCAGCTGAGAACAAAGCGCTGAGTGTAGCAGACTCAGCTCTCCTGGTAGGTTTGCTGCTTGGCTGATTTCAGCTATGTTCCTCTGGGCTCTAATGATGTGGAAAAAGCAGGATACCGTGACATTTGTTATGCTTTGAAAATGAGGAGGAACTGGTTGCAGCAGAAATACTACTTTCCTCCTCCCAAGCGCTGTTAACCATGCAACTGCTTTTAAAGGTGGAAGGTGTGTAGTGTAACGTGGCCAAAACACAGCCTGGAGCACAGAGGAGGAAGGGGCCAGGGATGACCAAAGGAAAATAACGTGTACTGCAGGAGCGTTGAAAGAAATGAGCTTGGTCTTTGTGTGCATGAAGATAGTAATATTTTAATTATCTTCTCTATACTGATCAATATCTGAAGAAAATGAGGCCACACTGTTTTCAGTGGCACCAAGCAACAGGCACGAACTGGAATCCAGGAAGTTCCACCCACATATGAGGAAAAACTTCTTTCCTTTGAGGGTGACAGAGCACTGGACCAAGCTGCCCAGAGAAGCTGTGGAGTCTCCTCTGGAGACCTGGACATTGTGATCCTGGGCACCCTGCTGTGGGTGGTCCTGCTTTTAGCAGGGATTTTGGACTACATGATCTCTCTTCCAACCCCCACTGTACTGTGAAGTTCACCAATGAAAGGCCTGAGGGGGTTTGTAGCTCTCCAGAAACACATCATTCATCAGCCTAAAAAGCTCCTGCATGCCTGACTGAGCTGACCTAGAACATAAAAGCAAAACTGGTGGGACTCTTGGACTATTGCTAAAAAGTGCCCTCTCTGATATCCTGGGGCCTCATTTTCCTCAGCTGAAGGATGCTCAGCGATAAGCATGCTGCTTTTCACTTCGAAGCAGGAAACAGCACCAAGGTTTTCCTATTTCTGCTGTTTTGGTTCACGTGCAGGGCAAGGGGATGTTTCTATAAACTCTTTAATCAGTTGCAAAAGAAGTCCAGAAATTTCTGGGCACAGAAAAGCCTTTCTGTGAGAACTGTAATAGTGGTCACGAAATAACTTGGATTTCATTGCACCCACTTTTTTTTTGTTTTTCCTAGGGGGGAAAAAAAAAAAACTAGAAGGTGTCTTCGAGCCTTTGACTTTCTACTAAAGTCCTAACTTAGCATCTGCACTATAAAAATCCGTTCACACTTTTTTTTATACCCAGGTAGGGTTACAGCTGTGTTCCCACCCTTTCCTGCAATTTTTGTTGATGAGACATAGTGCAGTTAAGTGTTGTGAGAATCACAGGCGTCCCCTTATATTTGAAAGCTTCTCACTCTGGTTTATGAGCATCTTTTCCTCAATTAAGTTGACGATGATTGTTTAAAACAGTTGATTTTGGCCCGATTCCAAAATACAGGTCTTAACACAGCACAGTTTCCCAGTGGTCTCATTAATTACAAGAGGTTGTAATAGCATCTAAAAGATTTGCAGTTATAGTGTCACTTTTTTTTTTTTTTTTTTTTTTTTTTTTTTTTTNTTTTTTTTTTTTTTTTTTGTTAAGATTCAATGCATCTTGTGCTTTGTAGCCTTCCACAGTAACCTATTTGAAGGCATTTAACCTGCTCACCCAGTTTATCAAACAAACCAACCAATTGCTTCAGCATGGCAAGATTTTCCTGGGA
The DNA here is from genome assembly GCA_013399055.1 of Ramphastos sulfuratus. Lineage (NCBI taxonomy): Eukaryota > Metazoa > Chordata > Aves > Piciformes > Ramphastidae > Ramphastos > Ramphastos sulfuratus. The sequence continues at coordinate 23,780 of WBNM01035431.1, forward strand.
TGAAATGGCTCGCTGAAGTGCTTCCTTTTGATTAGTGCTCAGTCACGCTTTATCTGGCCTCACAGTCTTACAGCTGCTGCATTAACTTCCAACCTACCATGGCAAAAAGGGATTGTATTTTTTATTTGTGAGTATCAGAAGTGAATCATCTTTTGACTTCAGTTTTCCAAGGCATATAAAGGAGTCTTGCTATGGAAGCACTGGTGGAAGTCAGCACCAAGAAGGACATAGAGTCATAGAATGGTTTANTGTGGTGGCTTGGGAACTTCTGCCCCCACTATTGGAATTTACCAGACTAGCACAGACAGCTTGGAAGTTAGATGAACCCAGTGGGACAAACTATTTACTTTTTGACTTTTTATTGCTTTCAGCAAACCTGTGAATGATACAGGCTTCATCATTATTTTCTTTTCACAACCAATGATCTAATTTCTCTCATTCGAATATTCCAATTAGCCTCAAAGCAGCACAAAAGGGAGCTCTAAAGGTCATCTAGTCCAACCACCCTGCTCTCAGCAAGGACATCCTCAACTAGATCAGGTTGCCCAGAGCCCTTGAGTATCTCCAGGAATGGGGCCTCAACCACCTCTCCAGACAACCTATTACAGTGCTCAGCCACCCTCATTGTAAATAACTTTTTTCCTACCATCCAGTCTTAATCTACTCTAAAACCATTGCCCCTTGTCCAGTCACTCCGGGTGTTGGTTTCCTTTTGAAATTCTTGGTGTGAATCTTCAGAAACAGAAACTATCCAGTTAGTAAGGCGAGAAAGGGACTTGCTTGTAGTAGTCTCTGTGGCCTAGTTTCCAAAATAGAATGGGTTTTGTATCCACCATGGGTTTTGTTTGTGCACTCTAAGTCCATCTTTTTAAGATGCATAATAAAACAATATAATTAGATTTTACATCTGTGGTAGGAAATCCAGTTTATATCAGAATGCTCTTTTACAGTGAGAATTTTATGATTCAGCAAATTCAATGTTTTTTTTTATCCATGCTCAATTAACTGCCTTTAATCTGATTTGGTGCTTCAGTGTTGGTATAATAAGCAGATCAAATATAGTTTGAATGCTTGAATCAAAGTGAGTGCCACTGATTTTCAAACTATCATCCCATTGTGTTCCATTCTGTGATTCATTCTTTGGCATACCTTTATGCCTTAAAAGAAAATTGTCTTGTGCTGTGATGAAACATGAGAAATGCTTTAAGAGTAAAGCACGATAGGATTTTGCTTATTGGAATACCATCTGCTCGCTGTCCAGAGCCATCCTCCCACACTGCAGTCATTTGTTCTCTTATCATTGCTTTCTGGTGATGGGATTATAGCTTCTCAGTGAATCCCACAAATCTCTGTCACCTAACCCCTCCTTCTGTTTCTTAGGTGTAATTGTAAAGACTGATTTCTTGATATATTCATGGCAATAGGCCAAGGAGAGAGATCCTTATGTTCTGACGTCTGGTAAAGCAAGAGCTGGCCAGATTTTGGTGTTGAAAATTTTTCATTGATATGTCTTTGTCACTGAGTCTTTGTTCATCTTTTATCATAGAGTCATAGGTTGGAAGGGACCTCGGAGATCATCTGCTCCAACCTCCCTGCCATGGGCAGGGACACCTCTCAACTAGACTCAGCTGCTCAAGGCCTCATCCAGCCTGGCCTTGAACAGCCCCAGGAAGAAGCCATCCACAACCTCCCTGGGAACCTATTCCAGTATCTCAGCACCCTCATACTGAAGAACTTCTTCCTAAAATCTGGTCTAATCCTACTCTTCCTCAGCTTAAAAGCATTCCCCCCTTGTCCTGTCTCTAGACACCCTTATGAAGAGTCCCTTTCCAGCCTTCCTGTAGGTTCCCTTCAGGTATTGGAAGGTAACTGTAAGGTCCCCCCAGAGTCTTCTCTTCTTTAGGCTGAAGAGCCTCTGTAAGTAATGTCACATGTTATATTCCAGAGTCTCAAATGCTGTCGTGCTTTAGACATTATTTTTGCTTTAAATTTGTTCTAACTTACATAATTGCTCATATTTTAATAGTGTAAACTCTGTTTTTACTTGCTTTGATTGTTTAGATTCTTTCATGTGGGAAAGCTTTAAAAATTAAGCCCTTGCCAGACACTGTGCGTGCAAGTTTGAACTTTTCCTGTTTTCTCCAGAGCTGTTTCCTCCTTGCTGTCATACACATGTGGGAACAAGTGCACGGTTGAGGAAGTTAAGTAATTGAGGCTCTTTGAAACCTTTGATGACCTAAGCTGCAGTTTATATGAACATTAGTTGCTCATTTAAAATATCTGTATGCATTTGGCTCTCCTGTAGTTCAAAGTGGATGGAGGGGAAATGGAGAACAAGACTGTTCTTGCTGTTGGGAGAAGAGATGATTCAAGGAGATGCAGAAGGCAAAGGTCTTCCCTTGACCCAATCGAAGGAAAAATCCAACAGGCCTTTTCAGTGTGAAACTTTCCTGCAGTTCCTCCTTTCACAAAGGAGGGAGAACAAAGATGAGAAAATATGAGATCCTGACTTGATTTCCATCTTTTTTTATTTAACAAGCAGGATGTGGACAATAGAAGTTTTAAGTGATCTGCAGGACTTTATGCCCTGATGTTAGAATCAGTGGGAGTCCTAAGGGTTAGAGCAAATGTTGTTCATTCACTTGGTCTGTTCCAACTAAGGTGTTGTGCAAGTGCATACAAGGTACTGTTTTGTTTTGGTTTTTTTTTTCCTCCTGATTCTTGATGTACTTTTTATTCCCTCAAAGCATCCATAACTCCTTACAAAGCTGTTGTCAAATCATCTTTTAGTGTTGATGGACCGTATAGTTGCAGGTAGTTTGGCTGGTGGTTGGTCTCCCTTGGTTTAGACATCTAGAGGTCATCTGAACTTCTTTGGTTAGTGAAGAGTTGTCAAGTACTTCCAAGAAGCAATTCAGTTCATCTTGTCCTAAATCAGGTGGTTTCTTTGCTGATATGAGTTGCCCTTCTGAGTGGATCTGGTTTGGGATTTCTATGATTTTTTTGTACTGATCATAGAAGAAGGTTGGACACTATCTTAGACAAGGTCCTCTACTTCAGACAGGTAATGAATCTCATTCACTGTGCTCAGCAATGATTTTCTTAGTGTTACTTGACAGTGAGCTTACACCATCACAAACCTGATACCTAAGAGGAAGTAAAATGGAAAACAGAAAATATCCTCAAAGAAAAGCAGGGAGCCTGAATTCAAGAGCTGCAAGTCTGAGATCGATGAGCAAATAAAAAGAAACAAAAAAATAACCCTGAATTTGGCTGAGGCTGTGACTTTTGCTTATCATCTCTGGAAAGATAACTTTCTGAATGCTTCATAGACCATTCCAGCTGTGTGTGACATTCCTCTGATGTGCCAGAGACAGCTTTCTGATAAGTGCAGGGCAGCCTAACTGAAGCCTTACAGCACACAACTCTAACTTCCCTTCAGGCTTACTTTCTGCAGCATGGAATGAGTAATCCCTTTAGATTGGTATTTGCATATTGCTCTCTTTAGGCTTGTTTTGTGCCAAGTGTTTATGGTAGTTAATTATGAGTCAGTAACAATGTATTTGTCTTTAAGCTGCGTATCTCCCCACTTCATCAGAGGTGCAGTTGTTAGATGGAGCGAAACATCAGAAGTTGGTCTGTTTGGTCAGTGACAAAGGACAAGGAATATCTAGGGGTCCTATTTAGACCAGAAGGGAAGTAAAATGTAGTAAAGTGTGGTAACTAATCAAGTAAACTAAAAGGGTATGAGTTTCTTTAAAGTTTAGAGAGTCTTTGCTGCTTACATGACATATTTCTTTAATCTTGGTTCTTGTGATACTTGCAGTGAGGAAAGCTTCCTGTTTCTTCTGTTTCCTCTGCTCTAGGTTGTGATGTTGGTACAGTCAATGGGCACTCTAACCTTCAAGCAGATCCAATTCCCCTTTTCACTCAGAAACTCATCCTGAGAAGTTAGAAGCAATAAACATATTTGTGGAAGGAGTGATGAATTCCTTCCCTATTCAGTTTATGTGCAACTGCTGAAATATAAACAGCTCTCTGGTGCACGAGCACAGCAAAGAAGTGGGCTGCCAAGCCAGCATCTTATACAAACCAGTGTTAGAGCTGCAACAGGAGTGGTGGATGCTTATCATTTTTTGCAGATAATGGAGGGGAAGTGTCTGAACCTCCCTGCTGTATAAGTTGCATTGTATGTTGCTTTGACCCTGAGAGTCTGAAGCTGTGTCTTGAATGTGAAGGGTTTAGACATCTTAACCTCAAGCAATATTGAGTGCTGGTAACTGAGAACAGCTTTCTTGGAGGTGGATCTGTAGCAACTATTGGCAAATACACTGACTGCTCATTTGCAGTCACTGCAATTTGAATATGAAGTTCTGACTTCTGAGCTGTCTGCTCCTGCATCAAAAGAAAATGATTGCTCCTTTTAGCTGTAAATAAATTTGTGTTTTAGTTGAGGACACTTACGGAAGTGGAGAGCAGAAAGAGCAATTTATTATTAGATCTGTCACTCTAAAATATGTTCCCACTTTGATTCTGCTTTGAAGCATTCTCCTTTGAAGCAGCATTAAAGTATTTAAATATGTACAAGTCCTAGCAGGGGGAGATTACAAGTTGTGACATTTCGTAACCTGTGGGGGGGAGGGGGGGGTGGGGGTGTATTTTTTGCCCTTACTACCCACACCCCCCTGCCCAGGGAATTATTTTAAGTGAGAGTGGTTTTTATTGCTTGGAATGAAAATGGCCAGCCATTTCAAACTGCAGAAAGATGTTTCGCCCAGTGATTGGAAAACAAACATTTTCAGTGTGTATCTGAAGTAGAAATTAGGTTTTGTAATCAATTACACCCCACTTTGTCATGCAGATCATGAAGCTTCTGTCTAGCATTTTTAGAATGTTTCTCACAAAGGTTTCTACATACCTTGTTATTTTCAAGTATGTTCCTAATTGCAGGGTCTGCAGCGTGCATTGTAAGCTACAGAGGTGGTGTTGGTTTTCAAGTTGTTGTGCTTTGTATAAACTGTTGTCAGAAAAACCTCTGTAGTCAAGTAAAAAAATTGCCAGGTCTCTTAGACACCTGATATTTTTCTAGGTTAGGAAAGCAACATAATTAGATGGATGTCTCGTGAAGATAAGAAGAGGAAAGATGTCCTTGCCTAATATGCCTGACGGGGTAAAATGTGCTTGGGAATTGTGAAGTGCTTCTGAAATTCATGGGCTGGATTCTGTGCGTTCTTCAGATTTCTGCCCTGGCCCGTGCACGTGTGTTTCTGCATCACGGGCCACTCTGCCTCTGATCTTAGCATGGTTTCTCACTCCTGCAAGGCTTTGAGCAGGGCCAAGAGGAGAGCCTGGGAGCAAGCACACAAATGAGCAGCTCAGAACCGATTCCTTTGAATTGTATGGCTGTTTGGTTGAAGATAAGTAAATTAATTCACCAACCTTTGCCTGCAGGATTTATCATTTCAAATGCCTGTGACTGAATTTCCCATAGGCTGCTCTGCTGAGAGCTGTTGATTTAGTGTTGTCTTTTAGTGAGCAGAACATGCTAGCTTCATGTGCTTAACTCTTGAGAGATAAAATGAGACTTTCTTTCAGGCACTCCTGTAAAATGTTTTTTAAGCACACACTTATCTCATATTTTCTTCCAGAAATTAAAAAAGGAAACAATTCTGCTTGTGTTACCTAGAAGGTTATAGATAGGACCAGAAATCAAACCCAGAAGAGCCAGTGCATGAGAAGTCCTGTCCTTACATCTCGAGATCTGTATCTGCAAAGTAACAGTCTTGCTGCTTCCTCCTCTGGCATGTTTTGACTAGCAAAGGCTGGGTGATAGTCCTGAATCTTTAGCAAACAGAGGTTTGCATCATGCTCCTGGCTTCTGTGTGACTTGTTCACCCCAAAAATATAGAGGTACATCAGTAGAATTTTTGAAGCAAAATTTGGAGTCTTTTTTTTTTTCTCCTTATGCCTCAGATTTACCTTAAACAATATTACTGAAGTAGGATTTTACTTGGACCAGTTTTACAGAGGCTAAAAAAAATACAGAGCTAATTCCACAAGCCAGATAATTTGAAATGGCAGTTGAAGAAAAAACATTAGCAAAGCAGAATGTTATTTAATATTTTTTAAAAAGAGGCTTTTGAAAGTTACAAAATAATCAGATGTCAACTTAGGAATGCATTTTAAAGAGAATAGAGGAAAAGATGCCATAAATAATAAGCATCTTGGAAAAAACAATACACTTTAAATGTAGAGGGAATCAATGTTCATCTGTTTTCTTCTCCATGCATTTTATAAAATCTATTCCAAGCTTTTTATATTGAATCATTTAGAAAAGACCACAGGAAATATGAACAAAAAAGAAGAAAAGCAATCTGCTGTAATAAAACAGGTATTATGTTTCAGCATTGTGAGTGCTTGACTATAAGCAAGCAGTTTCATAGAATTCCAGGGTGGTGGGGGTTGAAAGGGACTTCTGCAGATTATCCAGTCCAACAAACCCTGCTCAAGTAGGGTCACTTGTGGCAGGTTGCTCAAGATTACAATGTCCAGGTGGGTTTGGAATCTCTCCAGAAGAGATGTCTCAATATGGAGGTCTCTCTATGGCCTCTCTGGACAGCTTGCTCCAAGGCTCTGGCACCTTCACAGCAAAGAAGCCTTTTCCTTTTGTTCAGATGGAACCTCTTGGGTTCCAATTTGTGCCCATTGCATCTTGTCCTATCACTGGGCACCACTGAAAATAGTCTGGTCCTATCTTCTTGTCCTCTACCCTTTAGCTCTTACTGAGCATTGATCAGATCCCCTCTCAGGTTGCTCTTCTGCAGGCTAAACAGTCCTAGGTCTCTCAGTCTTTCCTCTTAACAGAGATGCTTCAGGCCCCTCAGCATCTTCATAACGTCTGCTGGACTCTCTTTGGTAGTTTCCTGTCTCTCTTACACTGAGGACTTCACAAGTGGACCCAGTACTCCAGATGCCACCTGACTAGAGCAGAATAGAGGGGAAGGAGAACCTCCCTTGCCCTGCTGGCCACCCTTTTCTTAATGCCCACCTATTTAAAAATACAGATACTGTCAGAAGAGGCTACTGAAGTGTTAGCATATCTGTTGATGTGTAAGGGACCATAAACTCCAACTGCATCTTTTGTTAATCTACAAAACACTGGATTTCCCAAAAATGTGATGTCAGTATGTCCCATATGAAACTACTGTGGTCCCAAGAAGGGATGTGATCTGTTTGCTAGCAAAGAACAAAAGCAGCAAGTAAGTGCTTTTTGTAAGCCCCAGCTTACTTTTTATGCTTGTGAGAGTATTTTCATCATGGACAAAAACAACTCAAAAGAAAACTTTGACCGTTATGGCTGAGGGGAGACCTCACTGCTCTCTACAGCTTCCTGAAAGGAGGTTGTAGTGAGGTGGGGGTCGGTCTATTCTCCCTAGTATCAGATAATAGAGCAAGAGGAAGTGGCCTGAAATTGTGCCAGGGAAGATTTAGGTTTGCTATTAGGAAAAGGCTGCTCAGGGAGGTGATGGAGTTGTCCTCCTTGGAGGTGTTCAAGAAAATTGTGGACATGGCACTTCAGGATGTGGTTTAATGGCCATGATGGTCTTAGGTTGATGGTTGGACTTGATGGTCTTGGAGGTCTTTTCCAGCCAAAACAATTCTATGATTCTGTGTTGTTTGTTTTGCAGAAGTGAAGATGCAGTCAATCAGATGGCTGTTACTCCTTTCCCATTACCTTCTGGCTCCCACTCTTGTATTGAGGTAAGGTTTGTGGGTAATTTAATTAATTAATTAATTTAATTAGGGATTGCTAAATCAGATCGATTAATCATAATTAGCAGTTCATTATAAATTCAACCTCCCTATCTAATTAATCCCTGAATCATAACATGCACTGAGTAGGAACTTGACCTAATAGGCATCTTTTCTGCTCTCTTTTTTTAATTGATGTCATCAAATAAAGGGCTGGCAAGGCATTAATGGCAAGTTATCGCTGTACACGAGGAAGGAAAATTTCCAAGTGAAAAACCTTGCCAGCTCCTGTCCCACTCCTTTTTCAGATGGTTAGAGTGGTTGTGGTCAGGATCTTTTGTCTGGGACATTGATACCTTCCACCAGAAGAGAAGTCAGCATTTTTCAGGGAAAAGCCTCCACCTTCTATGTTCCTTGGCCCCCAGAACATCTTCACAGCAGCATCTGTAGAAACAAAGTAGGGATGAGCAGCAACTAGCTATGGTAAAAGTGGTCACTCTGTGCAGGAATTGCATTACAAGAGCCTCTCGACACGATCTCAGCCTGAGAACCCTGGTTCACCACTTCATCCTGTGCTCCAGCATTAAACTCTCTCCTTCCTTCTCGCTTTCTCCCTGGAGGAACAGACAAGAGCTGCTTAAACAGTGAGCTCTGCTACAGAGTGTTGTAGCATAGAATCTTCTAGTGCAAAGAATTCCTTGGTGTGGTAATGTTACCAGTGTTTGTCCTCATTCTGGTTGTATTCTCAGCCCCAGTGTAGACCAGTGGCTCTCCACTGCAGCATCGCCACATTGTTAGCCCTTTGACATCTCGGTGTGGTGTAACTAAATTTTCTAGATTAAGTACATGGTTGGCCTTACTATTGCCTTTTAATTCTATTTCTATTGGAGCTAATAAAGCAAAAGATGCTTTATAATTGAATTGGGTTTTGGTCTTGCCTTGAATTGATAAATTAATGTGCACTGAACTCCCGATGTTTCAGTGAGTGTTACAGTGGTCCCACAGCACCAGTCCATGCCAGGTAACACTCCTGGAATAATCTCCTGTTTGCACACTTGCTATTGCTTTCCAGATTGTATAACCACTGATGGCTACTTCCATACAGGCATAAGGCTGTACAGTTCAAGAGCTGCTTAGTTTTTGTTTGGATCAGACTCATTTTTGTATGGTGTTTTGGCATTTCATTCTCTCCTCTGTAAAAGCAGCCTGTCCCAGGTGCAGCTGGAGGATTGCAAATAACCCTACAATTTACAGAGCCTGAGTTCATTTTATTTTTGTTGACTCTTTAGTACCTGCATTTGTTCCCAGCTTTGTTTAATATTTGTTTCTTCAGGATGATCCACAAAGCTTTGTTTAGGCACATTTCTGTGCTGTGGTCAAAACACAGATTTATAGAGTGGATTGTGTGGAAGGGACCTTTAAAAAGGTCATGTACTTCAACCCCCTTGCCTTAGCAGAGGCATCCTCAACCTGAGCAGCTTGCTCAGAGCCCCAAACAGCCTGACCTGGAATGGTTCCAGGGATGGGCCACCTACCACCTCTCTGAAAAACGTGGGCCAGGGTCTCACCACCTTCAGTGTCAGAAATCTCTTCCTTCTCCTTAGTCCAAATCTCCCTCTTTTAGTTTAAACCATCCCACCTTGTCCTGTCACAACAGGCCCTTCTCAGAAGTCTGTCCCCAGCTCTCTGATCAACTGCTTTAAGCACCGAAAAGGCCTTCTCCAGGTTAAACAACTCCAGCTCTCTCAGCCCGGCCTCACAGCAGAGGGCTTCCAGCCCTCTTATCATTGCTGTGGCCTCCTCTGGCTCCACTGCAACAGATCCGTGTCTGTCTTGTGCTGAAGACTCCAGAGCTGGCCCCAGGTGGAGTCTCAGCAGAGCAGAGGGGCAGCGTCCTCTCCCTCCACCTGCTGCCCACTTTGCTGGGGATGTAGTCGAGGATATGGTTTGCTTCTGGGCTGTAAGCGCATAATGCCGGCTTGTGTCCAACTCTTCACCCTCCAGCACCTCCGGTGGGTGCAAAGTATCAGCTGCTCTCTATCCCTTCATCCCCCAAACTATGTTGATATCGAGGGTTGCCCCAGCCCAGGTGCAGCACCTTGCACTTGGCCTTGTTGAACCTCATCAGGTTCCCAGCAACCCACTTCTCAAGCCTATTCAGGTCCCTCTGGTGTCATCTGCAAACTGTCTTGAGAGTGCACTTGATCCCACTGTGTTGGTAATTAAAGTGCCTCAGCATGTGGAACCCAAAGTGCTCAGCCTAATGTTCAGTGCCTGCCTGTAAGAGATAGATGCTTGAGAGTTGAATTTCATGCATTAATGGCAAGCTCTTACTATTTACATTGTGTCTGTTCTGTAATTGCAGGCTTTTACTTCTAGTTAGTATCTTTGCATTCTATAAAATAAATGTAACCAAAAGATACTGGTTTTGTACAGGAATCTCCAGTGCTTTCCTTTGTCAGCTCTTCCTGCCTTTAAATAAAGCAAACCAAAACTGACTGTGCATTAAATCTTGAACTTATGTCTTCAAATATCTTTGAAATACCACATAAATATTTGACGTTGTGTGTTACACTGCACATAAAACTTGTCAGATCACATTAAACAGCCTGGCTAGTGTAACAGAGTATCAGACTGCCATAGTTAGCTGGTACTGTTCTCATCATTTCCTTCATCTTATCTCTTTATCTTCATTAAGATATTTTGCTATGGAAAATAATAAACGAGGCCTTTTTTCTTCATCTTATGTCTTTAGCTTCATTAAGGTGTTTTAGTATGGAAAACAATAAACAAGAGTCCTGCTTTATTGCATGGAGCAGTAGGGTAGGATAAGACTATGTTGTGATCTAGTGCTGTGGGCAAGCCACCAGAAGCAAAGTATATTAAATATTAGTTGCTGGCAAATATGTTTTTTAAAGTTTCATCAGGAAGCCACAGAACAAGATGGTGTGGAACAACAGTGAACAGTGTGAGCCTTTGTGCAAATGTAGAAATACTTCACCTGTGCATGCTGCACTTTAAAACGTATGAGAATTCAGAAACAATTTTGCTTCTAGGACTGAAGAGCTTGAAATTCTATTTGTTGCACATAGTCCATTTTGCCTTTACAAAACCTCTGATTTTGGATCAAAGGCTTGGGTGTATTAAACTTGTTTTAAAAATAAAGTAAATCAAAATAATAGCTCACAAGTCTTTTCAGATTCTGGACCAAGCTGATTTAAAGAAGGGCAGGAGAATTAACACATCAAATTTTGCATGTAACTGAATTATTGATGCTGTAACCTTTTAAATTCTAAAAGTTTTTCCATAAATGATACCCTTTATCTTTAATTGTCAGTATGGGGAGAAAATATTTTTTCTTGCAAGCTTATATGTCTTAAATATATAACAATTACTACTTAGACAAAGTAGCAGACAAGCTTTTTCTACTTAGTATGGTATTATTTTATCTTTCAAGGGCCATTTTTGTTGGGAATCCTCTATAGAAAGAGAAACATTTCCTGCAGAAGAAAGTTCTGGAGCACATCTAGGAGAAAATAGTTGTGTCTCTTGGGCCATTCCCTTCATTTGCTGGTTCTGCAATAGTTGTCATCAAATGCCATTTGCAGTATTCTCACAGTAACACTAATCTGGAGGCTACATTTACACTTTTAGGTTGAGGATTGAGTTCCGGTGTTGGTTTAAGCCTGCTGAGCTCAGTGGCCACGTCCTCAGCTTTACCAGGTCCTCCAGAGTGGAGCACTGAGTTCTGCTGCCACCAACCTGTTCAGACTGTATGAAGGAAACTGAGTTTCCTTTCACAGGCCAAACTTGTGTGAGACTCTTGCTCCCAACAGGAATGAGGAGGAGGCCTCCTAATAGAAGCTCATCAGTCTTCACAGTTGATAGGGATTAGTCTGGCCTTGAAAGGTGACCCAGATCTGTACCTCAGTGCTGGTGTTGGACAACCGCATGGTACTTGGGGCTAGCCAAGTGGAGAACAAGGTCAGTCTTTCAAAACTCGTATCAGTTATTTGTCTCCTGACATTAGGATGTTGTAATCTTGGATCTTTTTACTTTTTCATGCTGCTACTTGTTTAGAAAGACAAAAGAAAAGGTTAAATTGCCTGTTCAGTTGGTTTTTTTTTTCTTTAGATATTATGGGGGATCACAGCTCTGTTTAAAAACTATTATCAATCCTTTCTACCAGGATCATGGTGGCACGGAACCTACCAGCAGCGAAGATGACCCAAGTTTGGAAGTTCTTATGAAAAGCTTGACAGATGAGATATCCAACAAAGCTGTAAGTGACTTAAAGTAATACTTGATGATGACTAGAGCTCAGAAAATGGAGGCTTATTGGCTTTATTTGCTTTCTCTTCAGCTTTGTATTGGAGTATTACAGCACTCTTGTCAAACAATATCCAGTGTATATAAAGAGTAGAATCAAGCTCTGTATCCATAGACTGTTATCATGAACTAAACAGTTACTATAACCTGCTCAAAGATTGAGATAAGAGGTTTATGTGGCATTTTGGCCCCCTCTTGAGTTCTTTCCCAGTGAGGGGATTGAGTTTCCGCTCTTGCCATGCGTATGTGACAAGATTCAGGAGAAAACATGGCCTATAGATCATATTCTAATTTATATTCATAGCTTCATAAATTCTAAGGCCAAAATGTCTATTATCATAATCTAGTCTTGCCTCCTGAATAACACAGCTATAGAGTTACTCTCAGTAATTTCTACATCAAGCCCATAACTCCTGCTTTAATGTGGTCCTGTCAGTGTGCACTGTAATAAATACTGAACTTCTCATTGATGCGGATGGAGGCTTTTTGTTGCTTCATACGTCAAGATTGTGCATTATTAGAAACCTGAAAGTCCTGCAGGGCTCAGCTCTAATCTTCTTTTTTCTGGACTCTATGTTAAAAGTTTAAAATGGGAAAGTACTAAGCATGCTGGGAAGTGAGTAACCTAGAGGCACATCAAATTTGCTGAGACAGTCTTTTAGTCCAACAGTCTTTTTCAAGGAGCACACTGGCTGAGGCTTGCTGTGTGTTCACAATGTGTGGGTGTGTGCTGTCCTCAGCTAAGGAAACTTGACATTCCTGGATTGTTTGTCCCCTAGATGTCTTTTTCCTGCTTCATCAAGTCTTTTGAAAAGTGTGTCCTGGGTTTACAAATATTAATAGAATATACATAATGTTCTATAGCTAGTATTTAATTAATGCCTTCATGAATTCCAGGAGTCAGGAAGTGTTACGTGCTATTCAATCACTTGAATTAATCACCCATGTAAAATAGATTGGTTTGTGTTCCTAATGGATTTTTAAAAAATTGATTATTTGTGTATTAGCTTTTTGCAGAATCCTTCCTTGGAATACAACAAACCAGGGTTTTATTGTAGGTATTTACAGGTGTAAGTCACCAGATTTTATTGCTGTTGTTCTCATCTTGGCAAGAAACTTTTCAGGGGTTACAAGGTAATACAAAAACCTACTCAAAAGACTGAGGTGAATAAAAATATATAAAATGCACTACACAAAAAGGTGTAGAGTGTTCTTCTGAAGAAAAAGAGGCTGAAGAGAGACCTTCTGTGCCTTGTTTTTTATAACATGGTGGTTGCTACTAGAGCCTAACACTACTTGACCATTGATCTCCGTAGATCCCTTCCAACCCCTAACATCCTGTGATCCTGTTACTGAATTTCTCAGTCATACCACAGGAGAAATCAGGAATGTAAAAGTCAACAAGTAAGGTCAAGTTCACCAAGTAAATAAAAAATGTGTGCTTATCAGCAGAGATCTTCCACAAGTATGCACAGCTCAAAGCACAGGCAGGATGTCTCACCAAAGGACAGCTGTAATTTAAAAAAAAAAAAAATTACATAATTCTCTATTCATTTCTTGCTGATAAATTTGTCAGTCTCTCCCAAGGTACTTTTGGTTGTCACTTCATCACTTTAAAAAGTGCAAGTTACATAATGGACATAATTTTGAACTTGGATGCTAGGAGGGGAAGAACGCTTTGTATCTGAACTGGAGCCAACAGAAGTGCTAGGCAAAGTCTGCATGCTTGTGAGCTGAGGCTTGGGGTGGCCTAGTAGAAGGTTGTGGTTTTCTGAGCACTGCAGCTATCTGGTGTCACTGGAAAAGAATCGATAAATGTTCTCAAATGTTCTCAAAACTCTCAGCTTTACAAAGGTACAAATGGCTCAAGCAGTGGCTGTGCATGCTCTGAGGCACCTTGCATCATTAGTGCTCTTGCAGAGCATGTACGTGATTCAGTGTCCTGTAGATGGAATAATTAACCTGAGGTTCAGTATGTAAGAATGGATTCGTTTTCCTTCAGAGATCTGAACTTGGAACAGCACTGTCTGTCTATACCACAAACACAAAACATGTCCTTGAAACTCTGTCAAAGGAGAGGCTTTGTAAAAATGCTTTTAGATGTGTTTGAGGGAATTGAATTAGATTAAACCAGTCAGGTCTCAGGCTCATGACAAATGCTGAGTGTACAATCAGAGCTTGAGGGGCTGGGAATCTTTTTCTTTTGTTCAGGTACCTCTGGCATTGTCTGGGTTACATGGAGAAGATCAGAGAGATTTAAAGGGTAATGCTTGGTGCAGACTTAATGTCCATGATGAAGCTTCAGGTTTTAGTCACGTAGCAGAATGGGAAAGGGAATTATGAAGTGATTTTTCATCACTCATTGAAACAGTTCCTCATAAAATGACAAAGCAGTCTTCCCATTTCTCCCCTGACACCTCTGATAATGCAATGAGATCACCACTTTATCTTTTTTTTTCTTGTTGTCCATTTGGATAATAGTTACAGCAGGCTTAGAGAAAAATGCAGGGAAAAAAGAAAATTCAGGAAAAAAACCCCAAAAAACCCAAAACCAAACCAAAACCAACCTGTGAGGCCTGGTGTGATTTTAATCTCATAAAAGTCCGGGAAACGAGGCCAGTATTTCAAGCTCAGCTACCTAAAATTTGATTTATGTATTATTTTTTATAATGCATGACTTGTCATCTTCATTAGAAATTCTTTTGAGATGCAGAATCTCTCTGTTGTCTTTTGAAGTTGGTACTCAGCTTTTTCTGGGAACCAGACTGTTTATCAGGCTTTTTAATCATGGGGTAAGATAACTAAATACTATGATCAAAGTGGCCTAACTTTGGCTAAGAGCTAACAAGAGGAGGACACTGTAACTGCCTAGAAGCAGTTGTAGGAGGAGGAGAGAAAAAAGATTTTATTAATGTCTTGCAAGGATATGGGAAGAAATTATGATACAAGTGGAGCCCCTGATTGAAGTGCCATTGTTTGAGATATTTATAATGAAGCTGGATGGTGCATTTTAAGCAGTTACTTTAAGTGCTAACAGCGTACTCAGTGCTGCTGAGGCCTAGCAACAAAGGGGAGGGTGTAGGAGAGAGCAGATGAATTTGAACCCCTTCCTGCTGTAGGCACCAAAGGGTCTGTACAGTTGTCTCCTCGAGGTTGTCCTGGTTGCCCCAGAGGACCACCTCATTCTGCTTTAAAGCTTCGTGTTGCTTAGGAGCAACGTAGACCATGCATGATCATCTCCTCCCCAAAAATCCCTTCCTTGTGTTTTATGCCTTCAAAACTGTTGGGTGTGGTTTTAGTAATTCCTGCTATTCCCTGTATTCATACTTGGGTTTTTCCACTTCTAAGTTCTGGGCTTTAGCTTTATGTTGTGCTACAGGATGTCCTTGTGTGAAAAAAAAGTTATCAGTGTGTTTGCCTAGAGTCATCATTTTGAGATGTGGAGGATATTTTGTTTAAGCTGCTGGGACAGTTTCAATGTGCCTCATTTTCTTTCTTGACTTTTTTAGGATGTGAAAAGCAAAGCTGACAAACCAGTGGTGGCAGATCAGCAGGATACAGAGGAGCAGCTCTCAGAAAATGTGTGTACTTATGTTAACCAATGAGGAGGGGGTCCGGGGGCTTGCCCTGGTTGGAAATGGAACAATTTATGAAAGGGAAGGGTTAACTGAAGAGACATGAAAATCATTTTGTGGATGGACACTTCCAAAATTACTTCTTTTTCTTAAGTATGTGGAAATAGTCACACAGGCTGGTGTGTGTAAGGATGTTCTTTGCTGATTGAAAGTCAACAAAACCATGCACATTATTTGGTAGGAGAGGCACAACTGAAAAAGGTGAAGTCCTGTCCTTATTTCCTTCGTGAGCATTTCTGGAAGCACAGTTATCCAATCATCCTGATTTTTCCCTTTTTGTATGAAGGGATTGTTTCCAGCTCATCTGTGCTTACTACTTGTTTCCCTTCTATTGACATAGGGGATTTAGTAAGATGCAATAATCAACAGTTAATGATAATATCAACACAACACACCTTTCTGTGACTAATAACGCATCTCTCTTGCTTCTGCTTTACATCTAGGTCCTCAACCAGATCAAACAACCCAAGTCCTCAACAAAAGTACCAGTCAGCTTACAGGAGATACCCCTGGTGCCAGCACCTACCTACCTTTCTCCAGAGGCAGAAGTCACCAGCCGTAGTATGAAGCAGTTATTTTTTCCACCAGTCCAGTGTATCTTTAGCACCCTAACTCAAGACAGATCTATTTTTTTTTCAGATACCTTTTGCTGAGATTTTTCCTTTGAGCATCCAATAACCTGTTTCATTTTATAAAGTGTTTGTATTTTTCTCTTATTTTACAATTTACGCTGTGAGAACTTAAAAGATGTCTTTGCTGTTTCTTCTGGGCTGTTTAGTCTGGAGAAGACTGAGAGGAGAGCTTGTCAATGTATACAAATACCTGAGGGGTGGGTGTCAAGTGGGTGGGGCCAATCTTTTTTTGCTGGTCAGCAGCAATAAGACAAGGACAAACTTCTTTACAGTGAGAGTGACAGAGCACTTGAACAGGCTGCCCAGAGTGATTGTGAAGAGACTTGCAAAACCTGCCTGGATGCATTCCTGTGCAAACTACCCTAGGGGATCCTGCCTTGACAGGGAGCTTGGACTCGATCTCTGGAGGTCCCTTCCAATGTCTAAAGTTCTGTGATTCTGTGATTGTTTCTCTTTTTAATTATAACAGAAGGAAGGGCAGTTTGGGACATCCTGTCCATTCCATGCTACTGGAATGTAGAGTCATAGAATCATTTTGGTTGGAAAAGACCTATAAGATCAGAATCCAACCATTATCTAACTCTACCAAGTCTGATGCTAATCCATTAAACATGGGCTTACCTGTCCTGAATGGGCTGCACCTTACATTGGGTGTCTTTCCAGGTGTTTACTCTGAAGATTTACTCCCAGAACTCTAGAGTCATTCTCTTTTAGAGACTTCGGAAGTGACTCAGAGCAGTCTTGTAGCTCAGTTTAGACTGGTAAAGGTGAAGAGCAAAAGACAAGAGCTTCATTAATTGCTCTTGTACAGTTCTTTTGATGGTTTTCATTTTCTGATTGAATAGTGTGACTTCTTTCTTTACCTTTTCATGTTCTCAGACATCCTTCCACCTCCATTGCCTGTGGATCCAGCAACATGTCCTATAATTCCAGGGCAGGAGATGCCTATAGAGATATCTAAGGGTCGGTCAGGCCTAGGGCTCAGCATCGTCGGAGGGAAAGACACTCCACTGGTGAGTTTCTGTTAAACTAATATTTACTGTCTCTTAAAAGAATAAAAGACAAAGAAAATATAGAAGCTAATGATGCTATTAATCTATAATTGCTCTAATGAGTTGTTCAGTACAGGGAGGAGAAACCAGCAACTACAATCTCCAATATCAAATTGGTAATTCTGCCTTTTGCAGATCAGTTGTTTTCTGTTCCTGTTTAAATTGAAAAGTTTGCAGATTATGTTTTCTTTCTTAACCACTGCGAATCAAGAGTTTCAAGCAGGTAAGATAACAGAATGGCTGGACTAAAAATGAATGTCACAGAAGTAGAGCTACTTCAGCAAGGTTAAGACCTCTGTCTTGAGAGCGTAAATGCTTAGTAGCTGTTTAAAAGGTGATTTATCTCCCTGGCTGCAAAAGCCCTTGCTGAACAGAGGTAAACCAAAGGTAATCTTTTATTGCTTTGTGTCTTTTTGCTTGATTTTACTCTTGGTTATGCTTTTTTTTTTAAAGAAAATTATCTTCAGCTAAATTAAAATGCATCAGTTCAAGTGTGAAGTCAGCAAGGTAGTTATGCTAAAGCCTTCTCTGCCTCTATTTCCACTCCACTCTACATTTAAGAGCTGCTGTGTCACAATACAACAGAATGTCAGACTAGTTTTTTTAAATGTCAAATTCAGTTCTTTCAGTAAACAAGTCTGCTGCAGAGGTGTCTTTACTGGATTCTCCTGAATCCCCTGCTTAAGGCAATAAAGCTGCTCTCTTAACATGTAGTTGGGCCCAAAAATATGGTGCTGTACCATTATGTAGTGAAGTGCTGAGAACATCAACAGCTACAGACCGTTGCAAAGTAGTAAATCTTTTTCCAGACCACAAATAAGAGCGAAAACAAGGAAGGGTAAAAAAAAAAAAGGAAGTTGAAATGAAAAAGAAAGTTTCATTTTGCAGTACTAAAGCTGAAATTGGAAAAAACTTCAGTTTTTGGTCCCATTTATCCAAGTCTCCCATTAGAGTTTGGATTAATTTCTCTGTTTGACGTGGAGAGAGATCTGAGTTATGCTGAAGGCTCAAATCAGGCTTTATGGTTTTCACTCTGCCCAGCAATGTGCCATTTTTTGTACCCAAACTTTTTTTGTCAAGCTTAGCAGCGTTGAGTAAATGAAAATAATAATTTCAACATTAGTCATCTCTCTGCTTTTTTTTTTTTTTTTTTTTTTTTCCCCATTTAACTGGAATTAGGAAATAATGCATGGGAGTCTGTCAGACACAATCTGGTACATGTCTTTCATGAAATTTTAATATAAATAAATTAAAATTATAAATATCTGCTTTACAGAGCAGATGAGAAAAGTGCAAAGGGTTTTATTCCTTAAACTGAGTAACTGGCTTTGGTTAAGTATTATACTTTCCTTTCTTTACTCATTAAAGTCTCCTCCTAGGAATTTATTTTAGAAATGTATCCACTTGATGTCAGTAAGTGATGGGAAGGCTCACTTCAGATATTTTGGATCTTTCTTAAACACTTGATGTACAGTCCTGGCTTTTGGAATGATAACTCTGACAGCCCACTGATGAGACACACTGTTTCAAGATGAAATACAGAGTGCAACTTTTAACTCATAACCTTATGAATCTCATCAGAAACCACCAAGTAGAGACTTGAAAAATACAGCCTGTGAACACGGAGGTGAATTTGTTCAGGAGGTTGGGAAGTGAAATGTTTTTTTTGTTGAGAAGATAACCACTCCATTAAACTTGCAAACCCTGTATTTTAAGCCAAGCTTGTGGCTGTGTGCTTAGGGGAGGAGCAGGAGAGCATCAGATGGAAAGAAGCACTTGTATAAAAGACATGGGCAAGAAAGCATTGTCCTTGAGAGTTGCCTTCATGTTGTTTATCTTCCAACTGCTGTAGCCCTTAAGCAATCCTATTTAATTTTATTTGAAGGGTTGATTTTAAATTTTTTTTTTCTTTGCTGTCTTTCATTTCCCCTTCCCACATACCTCTGAGAGAACACAACACATGGCCTCTACTTTAAAGCAATTAAACTGCAGAGTGGAGCTGGCTGAAGTACAGGGCTCTCCATTTGTGAGAAGAAATTTTTTTTTTTTTGTTATAGTCAAATCAAACTTGTAAAAATAACCTCAGAGTGGGAATTTAAATGAAAAAAAAACCAAAGTGTTTTCAGAAACATCCCAAAATGAGGTTTGAGGCTCTGACTCTGCTCCCCAGGACATCATCCTGCCCTCTTGTCCTCTCAGTTGCTAAATTGTGTATAAATGCTTGTCAGCTCCACCACCACTAATGGCAACCATAAACCTGACAGGGGTGTCATTGTCACTCAGCAGCTGCCAGTGCTCCTGGGACGTCTGAACCTCTCCAGCTGCAGGATGCTTGGGCTTCATGAATGCTGCAGACCTGTTTGGGCAGTGCTTGCAGTACAACTCTAAGAGCCACAGGCAGTGCAAACCCAGCGTGCTTGGACTGCCAGCTCTGAGCATGGATAAACTGTGGCTCTTAGTTAGACATGGAGCTCAGCTTTCAGGTTTTTTCAGTTCACAGGAGCAGGCCAGTGTTGGCATGGACAAGTGGCCCAAGGATACACTGGTTGGGACCATATGGGTCTGGGATGCTTAAGTGGCCCTGTATGATACAGGACTGGCAGCATCAGATAGTCCAGTTGTTCACCATAAATTTAGGAAACTTTCCTCAGTTACTCTGCTTTCTATTCTTTGCATTCTGCATAAGCTGTTTCAAAGCAGTAATTTGTAGAGTCATAGAATTGTTAAAGTTGGAAAAGACCTCTAAGATCAAGTCCAACTGTCAACCCAACACCACCACGGCCATTAAACTATGTCATGAAGTGCCATGTTTACATGGTTTTTGAACACTTCCAGGGATAGTGACTCCACCACCTCCCTGGGCAGCCTGTTCCAATGCCTGACTACTCTTTCAGTAACAAAATTTTTCCTAATATCCAACTAAAACCTCCCCTGGGGCAAGGGCAGTTTCAATTTTAGTTTAAAGTAATGGGCTTTTTCCTCTGGAACTGATTTGCTAGAAAGTTTCTCTGAATTTTTCTTATTAAATCATCTGCAGAGAGAGCATCAAGGAGTTATTTGAAAAGAGGTGTCCTGGTACTCCTCCAGCTGTGCATGTAAGGTTAAGTCACCCAAACCTCATTATCACCCTGGAGTGGGTGAATGTTGTGTTGCCTTGTCCAGTTAGCAACCTGAAATGAGTCATTTTCTATCAACCAGGATTGTCAATTTACAGGGATTTTATTCTTGACAGTACATGGAGAAAGCATCACTCTAAGACACAAACATTTTCTTAGTAGGTGAGAGCTCTGTTTTGCTTCCAGCTGAATAATTTAGCAATGGTTGAGTTGATTACTTGTTGTTGACTTGGTATTTGCTGCCCGAGTGATTAAGATGCTCAGACATGCTGGAGGGGATTCAGCAGTTTCAAAGCTGGTGGAGGCTGGTACAGGGACGTTTCCCCCAAGGCAGAGTTAGTGAACCCTGCGAGGGTTTGAAACCACAGTTAAGTACTGAAGAGACACCTACCATATAAAAGCAAAAAAGATTGCAGGAGCCCTGGGGCTCTTTGGAGATGGAGTAGCCTGGAGATGGTCATTATCATAACCTTACATAGAAAGAAAGGAGAGAAGCATATTTTATTGTGTCTTTTTTATTCAAAATAACAACAGACCTCTTATGCAGAAGTTTTATACTGGGTTGTCTGCTTTGAATTTGGTAATTTGTTTATTTTTTTACTTTTGCTTTCAGCTGACCTTAATAAGAAGCATTTTTAAGGCAATGAACGAACTTTCAGGTACTCCATCTGTAAAATAAATTGATCCATGAAGCCAGGGAACTGGAACACTTTAGCAATGCTCCAAAGTGTAACAGAATATGCCTGTGCTCAGTTAACACTAGTTGGTGCGAGTGTTGGTTAAGCTGGAGTCAGAGGGGAAAAAAGCTTTTTTAATCACCTCAGTTAGCCCAGAAGGTTTTCTGGCTGGCAGAGGAGCAGGGGGAGCTTCGTGATGGTGGGGGTGCAGTTTGACAGAAGAATATTTAGATGCATTCTGTCAGTCCAGGTGAGTCATACCTTGCATAAACCCCATCTGTTAGGGAAGGGCAAGGGAATTATCAAGAAAACTGACTTTAAATTGCAGCTGTTCCAGACCCAATGTTTGCCCCTGGAGCTGTGAGGGCTAATTACCCTTCTAGGATCTCCATGCTGCCAAGAGCAGGCTGTTAGTAATACCAAAGCCAAGGCTCATATCTCTGTTTTGTGCCATGCTGCAGGCAGCAATGGGAACCTACCTAAATATGAGGACTAATGTGACTTCCGTGACACTAAATAAACAACTTCTCCCTTGGCTGAGCTTTCTTTCCCCTTCTCATCTCAGTTATATTCAGATTCTGGCAAAAATAACTTCATCAGTTGCAGACAGCTGAGATCTAAGCAAGGCTGTAGACAGTCACGAAGTTCAGAGACTGAACTGAATCTCTGATTCTATAAAATCTAGTAGAATCTGCTTTCTTTGTAACTACAAATGAAAAGGAAGGTACTGACCTTAGGAGGGTGTCAGCAATATATTGGCTATAGATACTGTTACTGTTAAGTCTGTTGCAGAGTGGAACAATAGAATGAGAAACCATAATAGAAGTACAAAGGTTTTAATTGTGGCTTGGGTATTGTGGAGGAAAAGTTTGTGGTTCAGAGAGAAAAATGTGCAATCACTTCTTAACTGTCACCTGCATTCATAAAGCAGAAGGCAGTTTAATGACAGAGTGGTGAAGGCAGTTAGCTTGAAATTGTGAGGAATTGCTTTGACTCTTGGTTGGATGATATAAAATGAAGTTGGTGGATTCATCATCATTCCAGAAGGACATTAGCTTAGAACAGCATGAAAAGAACCAAACTGCATTGTACATTGGTTATCCCAAGCAGGAATTAGAGTAGTAAGTTTTGCAAATCATGTCTCTGATGGATCTTTGGCAAGGGTTTAGCTGACTGTACAGCTAGCTTGCATAGCGGTACCTTGCTTGAAGGAGTTGGTGTCTTCCAGGAGTGTAAATCAACCATAAAAAAATTTAAGCTAGCAACATACAAAAGCAGTAGGCCATGTCAGAATGGACTTCAGGAGAATCTTGCTGCTGGTGAAAGTTATTGGCTGTTTGCTTCCTGTCCCCATGCATTCAGGATCTCCTGCGTTGTTTCTAACCTGCATTCTGTGCCATACACTGAAAATTGTCATCTTCTTTTTTTCTTGGATAAAATAATGAGGGTGAGAGAGTTAACATTTAATATGTAGCTCCGTGTTTTATTATTCCCTCTAAAATGGGCATGTATACTTTGTGAAAAACTTTGGTTTGCTTTGGCATGTGATTCACAGGAACATAGCTCTTTCTATCATTTGGACTTAAGTCATATATTTTTACACTAAACATCTTATTACCTTAGTTTTATTATTTCAGAATCAAAGGAGAGCTTGCAAATGTCTATGACTACAGACCAAAGGAATGTTAATGAATAGTGCCATTGAATTTTCAGGTTTTAGCTTTTCTGATCTTAGAGTATATAACTGTAAGCAAAAATATTATGCAAGCTGAATAAAATTTAAATAAATAAGGACCAGATGTAACTATAGGGGCCTATAAAATGTAATACAAATATTATCCACTTCCTTAAAATAAATCTGTATTTTAGTATGAAAAATTATATTCATATTGATGTTGTGGATTAATCTTTTTTTTATGCAAGTTGGCAAGTGAACACCATCTCTTTGCAAGGGCTTGTTCTTAAATGGGAAACAGACCTTTTGTTGTGACCTTAGGTAAAGAAGTTTTCCAGTATCATGCAATGTAAAGCATTTTTACATTAACACACTAATACATTTGTACATTAGAGAGCCTGGTTTATAACAGTAGTGTTTGGCGTGGGATTTTGGGTGCCCGTTAATGGTTTGTGACTGCTAGCAGTTGCAAAATATTGGAGTGTGAGAAGGAGAGGGGGGATGTGCAGCACTATGCATTAGATAAACCCCTCTTAAGAAGTGGAGGGATTTGCTGGGGGTTGACCTGCAGCTTTTGTTGCTGAACCGTTATCTTTTCAACTCCATTTGGATCTGCAAACGTAGATCATAACAGAAGTGTTGTAACTTCCTCTGCCTACAAGTAAGCAGCAGCTGGGTTTATTTTAACTACTGGGAGATTCTTATATGGGGCTGATTCTTCAGCAAAACGCACTGTGCAGTTGATTTCTACTTTATCTGTGCAACTAGTTGATTTCTACTTCATCTGTGAACTGGTCTGTAAAAATGAAATGGCAATTTTATTACACTGGTAAAAATATTATAAAAGCTGAAAAGGAAATGACTAATGATATTGTACTTGCCCTGGGAAAGAGATAAATCTGTAATCCTGCAGTCAGCAAAAACCCTCGGAGCTTGATTATCTTTAATCGCAGAATCACAGAACACATCCAGTTGGAAGAGACCTCAAACATTATCCAGTCCCACCCTCGACTCAGCACCGAAAGGTCAGTGCTAAACCTGTCCCTGCTTGAACACCTCTAGGGATGGTGACTCCACCACTGTCCTGATCAGACTGTTCCAGTGTTTGAGAACTATTTCAATGAAGAAATATTGCCTAATTTCCAGCCTGAACCTTCGCTGATGCAGCTTGTAATAATTTCCTCTAGTCCTGTCACTTGTTATCAAGGAGAAGAGGCTGCCCCCTCCTTGCTCCAGCCTCCCTTCAGGTAGTTGTAGGGAGCAATGAGGTCTCTCCTTAGCCTTCTCTTCTCCAGACTGAACAACCCCAGCTCCCGCAGATGTTCCTCATAGGCCGAGTGCTCCAGGCCCTTCACCAGCCTCACTGCCCTTCTCTGGACATGCTCCAGCACCTCAATATCCTTCCTGTAGTGAGAGACCCGGAACTGATGCTGAATGCTAATTTATTATAACATTTACAGCTATGTAGCAAGTTTGTTGGAAATATGTAACATTAGCTTAAGAAAACACAACTTGTCAACCAAGTCAGAAAACATCTTTTCCTGAGTGTTGTTTTATATGCAGCTTACGTTTTTGCTTCCTCAGGAAAGTACTCTAATCCATGCAGAAAGTTTCATTTTTTACCCCAAATACATAATTATGGTCAGTGGTGAGATTCTTTCACCTATCTACAGACCAACGTGAGATACGGAATCACAGAATCACAGATCATTAGGGGCTGGAAGGGACCTTGAAAGGTCATCCAGTCCAACCCCTCTGCCAGAGCAGGACCACGTAGAGTAGGTCACACAGGAACGCATCCAGTTGGGTTTTGAATGTCTCCAGAGAAGGAGACTCCACAGCCTCTCTGGGAAGCCTGTTCCAGAGCTCTGTCACTCTCAGTGAAAAAGTTTTCCCTTATGTTTACATGGAACCTCCTCTGCCCCAGCTTACACTTGTTGCACCCTTTTCCTGTCATTGGATATCACTGAGCAGAGCCTGGCTCTGTGCTCTCAACACTCACCCTTCACATCTTTATAAACACGACTGAGGTACCTCTCAGGCTCCTCTTCTCCGGGCTGAAGAGATCCACCTCCCTCAGCCCTTCCAATAGTTTGCACTGCCTGCTTTCTGGCACTGCCCAGCCACATAGGTTCCCAAAAGTCTGGTGTCCCTGCACTGACCTGGGCTTTCATCATCATTGTCTGTGTGTGCTCAGTGTCTGGGAAACAGGAACTTTTCCCCATATAATGCTCCTGTGGCCTGGGACAAATGGCTGGTGATGCTCTGGTGGTAGATAGCCTTGTAGCTAGAGGGCACAGCTGTGGGTCTGGTGTCTACTCTCAGGGCTGTCTGAGGGATTCTTTTGTCAGATGACTGCAATCTTAAAATGCATATCTTAGTAAAAATGGTCTGGGGTTTTCAAACAACTCGTTTCTGAATATTTTATCCTCTTACCTAGTGTCACTCTGTGCTGGTGATTGTTTAGTCCTCAGTGTGTAGTGGTTCACCTTACTTCTGTGAGTGCCTTTGATCATATCACAATAATGATCTTATAGGACAGCAAAGATAAACTCAAATCAGAGCTAATATTAGCTCAGTTAAAGAAATGGCTTGTTGTGAATGATCTGCAGTAGTTAAAGATTCTGTACTACTGTGCAAAAAGCCTCTTTATCAAAATTCAGACTACTCTCCTTGTCAAATCCAGGCAGCACTGGGTATGTTGAGATTTCTTTGCTCCAGTTCTTTTGAATCCTCTTGCATAGTGATCCACCTTTTGTCATAATAGAGCTTCATCTACCTATCCATGGTACTTAATGTTTGAGCCTTCTTCATGTCTTGTGTCCTTTTACGCTCTCACCCTCTGCTCCTAGCATTTGCAAGTAACAGTTTGGGGGCTGGTTTTCAATGGTAAAGGGCACCTGTGTTGCAAGCTGCTGCTTGTCCTTCTGAAGAACAGCTGCATAGAAGAAAAGAAACACTGAGAGACTGGCTCAGAAGCTATAAATTTGCAGAAAACATGTGAGCAGTCCAAGCCTAAAGCCAGACAGCTTGTGAGACTTTCTCACCACTGTTTATCGTCCTGCAGGCCTTTAAGGTTGTCTTGGCCAGCGATTTTTCTGAATAGGAAGCTGAGTTTACCACCTTTCTCCCAGAAGCTCAATCAAAACAGTGCTATTTGGTCATTGCCTGGGGTCTCTGCCATGCCAGTTCTTGACATTTTAGATACAATGATTAAACTGTCACTCTTACTGAGTTTCATTCTTAACATTTGCATTTCTATTTGTGCTCTCTGCTGATGGGTGAGTGTGATATTCTTTCCCTACCAGCTCTCTGAAGTTGTTGTAAATCAAGCAGAAAAAAATTTCCGTGGCTCGAGGGGCTGTTGAGATCTGATTTCCCAAGAGTTCAGGGCTGCTCCCCTCCCTCAGTTGGAAGGCGATGCAATGTGCACATTTTACAAGTTGTATTTTCCATAAGTGGATTTTTGGATTGGTGCTAATTTCTGTGAGGTTGTCTTGCCCTCGCTGCTCAGTAATCATTTACTTCTCACCAGCATTGTTTGTTAAGGTGTCAGCTAAGGTGCCATGAACTCTTCCACTCATCTACCTTTTCTTCCACAGCCAAAACCTCGCTTTGTCGGAGTCAATGTAAGAGTTGTCACTTGTGTGCCTTCCCCTTGGTGAAGAAGACTGCAATCACAGTGGTATTCTGCTGGTAGAGCAAGAGTGAGGGCTGTAACTGTCCCACAGCTCAAGTCTGAATCTTATGCAATACTGTCTGGAGTACCTCTTGGCAGGCTCGTTAAGCATTACCACTTGAGAACAGATTTGGTGTGCATTATAGACAAATCAGGCCCCTTCTTGCCACGTATGGGAGCTTGGCTTGCAGATGATTGTTTTTAGCCATACAGTATAGATAACAAAGCTGGTGAAGGGTCTGAAGAACAGTTCTTATGAGGAGCAGCTGAGGGAGCTGAGATTGTTTAGTCTGGAGAAGAGGAGTCGGGGCGGGCAGGGGGGAGGGGGGGGACACAGGACACACAACACACACACACGACTTCATTGTTCTCCACAGCTCACTGAAAGGAGGTTGTAGTGAGTTGGGCGTTGTTCTCTGGAGTAACACCTGATAGGACAAGAGGAAAAGGGCTCAGGTTGCACCAGGGGAAGGTTTAGGTTGGATATTGGGAACAATTTCTTTCCTGAAGGAGTGGTCAGGCTGCCCAGGGAGGTGGTGGAGTCATCATGTCTGGAGGTGTTAAAAAAAACAAAAAAATACAGACATGGCACTTGGCACATGTTTTAGTTATCATGGTGGTGCTGGGTTGACAGTTGGATTTGATGATCTTGGAAGTCTTTTCCCACATGTATGATGCTATGATTCTCTGATAAATGGAGCTGAATGCAGTGATGTTGTCTGGACTGCAGGCCTTTTGGTATAAGCCTTTGGGTGTCAGCCCAGGATGACAACCTCACCCGTAGTGGACAAATTCCTTTCTCTTTTGTCTTTCAGTGTTGTCATGTTCAGATAGTCTAAAGTTACACCTGTGAATGTGGACTTTGTTTAGCATAGGAAAACGTTGTTTATATGTCCTGGCTTGCATTCCTCATCCTTCCTTCCCATACAAGAAATGTTCTAACTTTGCATTAGTTCCCCATTTGTGTAAGGGTCCCAGGCTGTTCTTTGTCACAATATACAAAGATTAAAGCTTCGGTTTGTTGAATGGATTTGTAAACCTTGTGAAGTATGCGCTTTCAGCAGCTGGATATCTTTCTTTAAACAGCCATGTTCTGGATATGAGAGCATTTTTATTTCCCCCCTTCTGCAGGAACAGTTTCTGTGACTCTGCCATAATCTATATAAAACTGGTACTGGAAGTGATGGGAATGAAAATGCATATAGAACCACCAGGAATTCACAGCCTCTAACTGAATGCTGATGCCACTTTCCCTTCTTCTTGATTGATCAATTGATTTTGAGCTATTTAGACCTCAAATTCTACAGAAATCAAGCACTCAACTAGATATGAAGCTGTTGAGCAGGAACTGAAGACATTCAGCAACCAAAATTCATCCTTTAAATAAACATTTTGTTTTGTTTAAGTCAGGATAGATCCTGTTCTTTTCATGAGGCACTGAGAGGGGCATTACAGCTTAAACACAGAGCATGTCAAAGAACTCATAGAATCATTTCAGTTGGAAAAGACTTCTAAGATCATGGAGTCCAACCATCACCCTAAGGCCACCATGGCCATTAAACCATGTCCTGATGTGGTATATCCACATTTTTCATATCCACCTAAAAGAAGGTTGTTGTGAGGCCACTATTGGTCTCTCCTCACAACTAACTAGTGATAGGATGAGAGGAAATTGGTTTAAGTTGTGCCAGAGGAGGATTAGGTTGGATGTTAGGAAAAATTTCTTTCCTGCAAGAGTGGTCAGGCATTGGAACGGGCTGCCCAGGGAAGTGATAGAGTCACCATCCCTGGAGATACTCAAGAAGCATCTGCATAGATGGACCACTCGCTAGATAAGGAATTGGCTGGATGATCGCATGCAGAAAGTGGTAATCAACAGCACAATGTCCACCTGGAGACCAGTGACAAGTGGCGTCCCTCAGGGGTCACTGCTGGGACCAGTGCTCTTTAACATCTTTGTCAGTGACATGGACAGAGGAATCAGTGCATCCTCAGCAAATTTGCAGGTGAGACCANCCTGGAGGTGTTCAAGGCCAGGTTGGACAAGGCCTTGAGTGACCTGTACTAGTGGGAGGTGTCCCTGCCTATGGCAGGGGGTTGGAACTAGATGATCCTTGAGGTCTCTTCTAACCTTACCATTCTATGATAGATGTGGTGCTTCAGGATATGGTTTAGTAATCATGGTAGTTGGGTTACAGTTGAACTGGATCTTAAAGGTCTTTTCCAACCTTTATGATTCTTGGGCACCTCCTGGAATGGTGCCTGACCACTCTTTCAATAAAGAATTTTTTTGTAATATCAAATCTAAACCTCCCCTGGCATAATTTCAATCTATTTTGTTTCGTTCTATCACCTGGTAGGAGGTAGAAGAGACCTCCTTTCAGGTAGTTCTAGACACTAATGAGGTCTTCCCTTAGCCTCCTCTTTTCCAGACTAAACAACCCCAGTACCCTGAGCCATTCCTCATGAGACTTTTTCTCTAGATCCCTCACCAGCCTTGTTGCCCTTCTCTGGACACACTCCAGCAACTCAGTGCGAGTCCTTCCAGTTTAGGGCTTGCTTAGATGGAGTGTAACATTACATCTCATTATTGCTTAAGCTGCTTTAAAATGTTGATGGAATTAAAAATGTTCAGTAATGTCAGTAGTTTGGTTTTAGTGATTTGTCATGGATGATCAAAACTATCAGAGTCTTATCCAGATCCAGCGCAAAAAGATTACTTCTTGGATAAATGTACTTTGAGCTGATCCCAGAAGTATTAAAGATGCCTGTTTGTCGTAGTTTATAGGCCAGGTAAGGTGAGACTCTGATATTTATGCTTATGGACTGTTCAAAAATCACAGACATGTTGCTTCATTCTGGTTTTAATCGATTTGATAAGCCTGATTCAACTACACTGGTTTGAAAAATACCATCTAGTTAAGCAAAACAGTGCCTTGGCAGGTCAACGAGAAGTTTCCTTCTTTAGGGTAGGCACAGACTGAACAGGAATGTACCTCTTCATGCCACATGTATTTTTAGTTCTAGGTCTGGCTTCTAACACATGCAGGAACCGCAGGGTAGTGCTGAATTGTTGCCTTTTCAAACAGATGATGCAGATTGTTCAGTCCGATAACATTTGGTGGTTCCTGAATCTGAGCTTTAGGTATGTGCAGTTTTACATTTCAGAATGCAATGCTGGCAACTCCAGTTTGATGACCATCTTTAATGCAACCACAGATGGAAAACAAACTTTAAGAAATGTGATTGAAGGTTCCTTTCTCAGAGGTTAGGAAATACCAGATTAATCACAATATGAAAGTGTTTGGTTTGACCATCTTGGATGTGTGCCCAGCCTGCTGTTACACGGTCCCATTGCCATTTTTCTACCAAACCTCATCTTCGTCCACTGCCCTGGTGTGTCCTAGTTGAATGATGCTGTCTTAACAAGCTGGTAGAGTATTTTGTGCTATCTAATTAAGCCATTTTTAAATGCCTTCCTTTGTAAAACGTTTAAAAAACGTTTCACAAAAAAGTGAAGTGTGCTGTGGAAGCTCTAAACCACAGACTCAGCTTTTTTCTCAAAGTTACCCACGATCAGCCTCAGGTGAAAAAATACACATCTCTGTCACCATCCTGGCTTTCACCCAGGCAAAAGTCTCTTCTGTTGACTTAGAGTTACATGATCATTTTTAAAACAAAGGTAACCTAAAAACCCCAAACCAAACAACCAGAAACCCACAACAACCAAAACCCCACAACTGAGAGGAGATCTAGGACACGAAGCAGAGATTTTTGGCAGTGCTGCTGAGATGGATGTGCACGTGTTACTCTGTTCCACTGCTTAATAGCTGCTTCAGCTATTTCAGAAAACCCTGCAGTTGCCAGTAGTCTCTCTCTATTTCTCTCTTTCTCTCTCTCTCTCTGTATATATATATTTATATATATATATAAATAAAATATTTTCCTAATCAAACCATTCTTTTGATTTTCTTGATTACCTTGTTACACAGCTCATAGTATTTTGCCTTCATTTATGTTGATTGAATTTCACCACCACCACCACCATCTGGGACACTTGTATCAGCTGTAATCCATTTGTGATTAGAATCCTCCAGGCTTTTTTTCACTGACTGGTGTCTATGTATCAAAGAGGGGAGCCTGTGACAGTGGTGCTGTGCTCCAGCAGCGGCGGGGCGGCTGTAGATACAAGTCCACATCATTAAATAAGGTGTAGTGAGAATGAAAAAGAATAATGCTCTCAATGTTGTCTTGATCAGAGGAGCTAGCTTAAGGGCATTCGAGTTTTCTCTCTGTTCAACATGCGCCATGTGTGCTGGGAAAGGATTGTGAGGCAGCACGGAGGGGAGGGGGGGTAGTTAACTCGGTGATGAGAGATGTAGTATCTAACAGTGTTTTCAAAACACCAAGGTACTTTGTTCTACCCCAGCAGCTATTTCCTGCTCCTGCTCCAGGAAGGCTGTGCACAGCAGGGCTCGCACGCTGCTAACCTCGCTGCCTTTTGTTGCAAACGCTGCGGGAAGGCTCCTCTTTGACTTGTACTTCAAGCTGCTGAAGGAACTGCACAACCGTAGCGTTTTTGGAGGGTCTGTTTGCCTGAGCATGAGTTATCCAAGACCTGTGTATCTAACTGAAAATCAACCCCTGTTTATCCAGAGCCATGGTAGAGTTTGCAGGAAATCCAGTTCTGCTGTGAGGCTGGTGTTTGCTGATGACACTGGAGAAGTCACAGTTCACTGTCCCATCCTGCTAGCTGTCAGGACTGCAGCTGAAGAGCTGTAGCAGGATGTTCACCTATTTGTTTCAGGGGAAAAGAAAAAAAAAAAAAGGAAAAAAAAAAGAAAACAAAGAACCAGAACAATGCAAAGGGAAAGCACCAGCAAGAGAACAGTATGTTCTTTGTAATGCTTTTTCTTTGGGGACATCTATTGCTGGCAATAAGATTAAATCACTGAAACCTTCCCTGAAGCTACATCTGCCACTGCCTACATTTTCCAACCTCAGTAATAAACTAATGTTTGCCATTGTTCCTTTCTTCTGGATTTCATTTCTTACAGATTTAACCAGTGCTATTTACCACAAGGCATTCAGTTCTTGCTTAAAGCTGAGTTCTGTGCCAAGTCCCTAAAAATATCCATAGCTCCAAAGAATCTGGTTTTAAATAATATCATAAAAAAGTAGATGATATTAATACAGTGGTTCACACGGAGTTCACATCCTGCTAATGCCAATGTATAAAAGTGATGGAAGCCTGAGAAGCTTTGGACAAGGCTACCCTGAAGTGGTGAACAAAATCCCTTTTACTTTTCTACTAGCTATTTGTATTTTGGTCACAGCAGTTAATCTCTTATCCCCAAATATGAAAATAATACTTTGATCTGTTACAGTCTTGCTCTTCCTGCCATGAAGTGCTGTGCCTTTTTGCAGTAGGGCAGTGGGTTGTGCGAGGCAGGTTGTGGCTACCCTTTTGGGGGTTTTAGGAGGGAGGATTCACACCAGCCTCTTCTTCCCACAGGATGCCATAGTGATTCATGAAGTGTATGAAGAAGGGGCAGCAGCCCGAGATGGCAGGCTTTGGGCCGGGGATCAAATTCTGGAGGTAAACGAGTCTCTCTCCATGTATATTCTTGACTGTACACTTCTTGTGTATGCTTCAGTGCAGCCCAGGGAAAGAACTCGTTGGGTAGGATCTGTGCCCAAAGCTCCTTTTTTGTCACCAAGAAATTCAAATTCATCTTTCCTTCTATATTCATATAAACTGAAGGTAAAAATTGAGAATATATTAAATTTAATTGAGCAAGGCAGTCCTCGAATTACATAGTTCAGCTGTCATGTCTAATAGCTAAGTATTATTCATCTGTTTAATCTTTCATTTGAGGCCTGCTCCAGTATCTCTGTGCTGCTGGGAACAGAGCACCGAGCTGGGAGGACACAGGGCAAGAGGGTGAGGGTGGCCGCAGCATCACCGTGAGCATCCCTGCAGCAAAACTCAGAGCATCCACATGCAGCATTGCTGGGGGATCTTCAGGCCGTGGCTCATAAAACCAGAGAACGCACAGAATTATTTCTGTCACGAAATGCAGCGTTATTCCCACAAACAACCTTGGAACTGGAGGAGGGAAAGGGTTAAGAGGGAAGTATTGGTCTGCAAATGAAACTTGCGTCAGGCAGGGGTTCAGCGCAGCTGCTTGCAGCGTCTCGCTGTCAGATCGGGACAAATTCCCAGCATGGCCATTAAGGCTTTGGTGTGTAGGGTTAGAAAAATAGCAAGGGGTACTTGGGGAGTTGTCTTTACAGCTCTTGCACTGAAAATACTGGTGTGGGGTTTTTTTTTTAGTGTTTAAGGCTGAATGTTGCTTTCGTTTTATAAATAACTCTGTATTACCAGAGCACAATAATTAGGGGGTAAAAATGGGGAAGGTTAATTAATTCTTCTCTGGCCAAACAGGAAAGTGCTAATGTTTGTGTGCCACAATATTGTTTTTATTTCAGCTTTTAAAAGCCCTACTAATGAATCAAAAAGACAACTCTGAATTACTTTCAGATTAGTATGATAGAGTTGGTGTTGAGAAAAGAATGCTGATGCAGTATGTAAATAAATGTGTACTAGTACAAAAGAGCATAATTACTATAGATTAGGCTTAATTATCTTAATGTAAAATCAAGAATGATTATAACTTTGTATATCTAGAAATCCTAAGAAATATTGCCATTATCTTAAAACTTGTTATATAAATGGATTAATGTTGCTTTGTTATTTGATTGCAGTTCATGCTACTGCCTTAAAAGGCTTCCCAGAAGTATTTAAGCATTGATTTTTTTAATTTTTTTTTTAATTAAGAAATTAAAGATGATTTTGTCAACAGAGTATTGGCAAACAACTTCAAAGGACCTCTGTGGATCATGCTTGGCAAAATGAAAGCATGAAATTTCAAGTTGCAATAGTGGGTTTTTTAATACTTGAGCATTTCAGTCACAACTTCTTTTTCTGTCTAGAGTTAACTGAAATGCTGAAACCTTTTCAGGTTATGCTCAGTGTGAGGGGGTGCTGCTGCAGCAGCGGTCTTGTGTGCCATCTATTGGAACAAAGCAAAATAACCACTTCATCTGTCCTGCCTGGCCTCTGCCATTCGCGTTCGCTCATGTTTCTGATTCTTTCTCTGTCTTCGGTTTGGTGAAGCTGGGGGAGAAGGAATCTGAGCAATAATAGATCTAGGAAGCTCAAAGGAGCATCTGGTTGTAAGAAAGAGGCATTGTTTGAAGTTTCAGCTTTTAAAAAGAGAGGAAGAACACCCACAAAACTTACATGCCAAAATGTTTTGATTATTGTGATTTACTCCACAAAGCACAGAACTCACGCTCAGCAGGAGATCCAGAAGCTCGGCCCTCTGGAAATGGGAGCACTAAATTAGAGTGCCAAGGGGTGTCAATTTGACAAATTTCTCCTGTCACAAAAGAGGAGAATGTGATGAAAAGATCATTTGTACATGTCATTTGGAAAGAAAACACTGATTATTCCAGGTGAACGGGATCGATCTACGCAATGCCAGCCATGAAGAAGCTATCACCGCGCTGAGACAGACTCCCCAGAAGGTGCAGCTGGTTGTTTATAGAGATGAAGCACATTACAAAGATGAAGAAAACCTGGAGATATTCTATGTAGACATACAGAAGAAAACAGGCAGAGGACTAGGGCTCAGCATAGCTGGAAAACGGTAAGAGCATCTCACTGATCAGGTTGCACTTCAAATGAGAAATGTTCTGCTTTTTGCCACATGAACAACTGTAGCCATTACATGGACTGTGGAATCAAGGAGAAGCTCTGTAAGGAACAGAAATTTGTCTTTAAGTATCTTCAAGTGTGTCATAGAGCTGTGGTCCCGACTTCTTGGTCAGAACAGTGACACATGTGCAGTAAAGGTTGCTGTTGCCCCAGAGAGCTCCTGGTGTGCACAGAGCAGGTGTCATCATCTCACTGTTCTGGCTTCAGTGTAGCTTTGTATCAGGACTTGTATGCTTTTTTGCTTGCAGAATGGGAGGAGAAACCTTCCTGTTTCCAAATACCAGGATATGCCTTTAAAACTTTTGTTATGATGAGGGTAGTGAGACACTGGCCCAGGTTACCCAAAGAGCTGGTAGATGCCACATCCCTGGAAACCATTTCAGGTCAGGTTGAATGGAACTCTGGGCAACCTCATGTAGTTGAAGATGTCCCTGCTGACTGCAGGGGATTTGGATTAGGTGAGCTTTAAAGGTCCCATCCAACCCAAACCACTCTATCATTCTATGAAAATGCTTTTGTGAGTTAGCTGTAGCTCCTCAAGTTCAAAGGGGCCAGTGTCAGTGGAAGATAAGAAGCTGAGTTAGACCCAAATCCTGAACAATATCAAAGTGACTGCACCACACTACAGATAGCAGTTCTGTGAGCTTAGAGCAGAATCTGAGACACAGTGGTAACAGCTGCTTAATAAAATGAGACTTTTTTGCTGCTGTATTCCTAAGCCATTGCTATTGGATCACTGTAAGCAGGGCACTGGTAGATCTAATCTTTCACTGTGAGAAGAGATTTACAGCCTGACACTGGCGAGCACCCGTTCGGTGTTGGTGCGTAAGAGTCATGTGGTTCCTCTTCTCTACTGCCATAAAGAATTTATTTTCTCAGTTACAAATCATCTTGTCGTTATCCTGACTGCTTATGGTCAGTAAAGTTTCTGCAGCAGTTTTTTACAAGAGTGCTGATGTTTAACCCAGGTGTTGTGAGCAGCTTGTGGGCTGGGTAATTAATTTAGCTTATGTAAATTACCCTACAGATGGTAATCACAACTCTCCAGCCCTCCCACCTTTGCAAAACTTTCTGTACCGTTGCTAAGTGCTTCTCTTGTGAGGATTTCCACCTTTGAGGTAGCCTGATTTCTGAAGCTGGTTATATGGTACCTGGCTGTGAAGTGTTGCGTCCTTCAGGGTGAAGGATACCCAGCATCAAATCTAGGAGTTGCAGAAGAACCAGTTCACACCAGCCAGCCCAAGGTGCTGTGACCAGCCTTGGGAGGGGAGGAGGTTGGAGCTGATAAATAAATCTGTTCCACTTGTCCGCGTGGCCTGTTGTATTCATCAGCCTTGCTGCCTCCCTGCTGCAGATGAACAGCCATGGAGCTGGGGTTTTTACTGCATAACTCATGTGCAAACTGTAACAGTCTTTTCTGCAGACTTCTCCCTGCTTTTCTGTTGGGGGCCTCCAGGCTTCTAGAAAAGAAATTGAGCTGAATCTTTAGGGAGAGCACAGGAAAAAAAAAAATATCTGAGGCTGCATAATTCATATCAGGCACATCAGGAGATAGTTTAACTCCATTTTAGACCCATCCCCAACCTTTTATTTGTACAAATGGTATTTTTCATGAATCTTTATGAATCATACGTCAGAAGTAACAGTTCAAGGGTAAAGGCAGCATTAAATATAGCAAAACACGCCTTGGTTTTAAAACTCACTGAATTTTTACGCTCAAACAGTTGAGTGGGGTGTAAAAGTAGCTCTTTCTCTGCTCACGGGTTTCTTTTAATGTCTATTAAATGCAAGTAATCTAAACTGGTCTCCCACAGAATATTGGATTGTGTAATTAGCCATATGCTTCTTGCATTGTTAGAAATGGAAGTGGAGTGTTTATCTCTGACATTGTTAAAGGAGGAGCTGCAGACCTAGATGGAAGATTAATTCAAGGAGATCAGATTTTGTCTGTAAATGGAGAGGATATGAGAAATGCCTCACAAGAGACTGTTGCCACTATACTTAAGGTGAGTACATAATGCATTTTAAGGTATTGAATTGCAGTTACTGACACTATGCAAGGTAATTATCCTGGAGTGCTATTCACACGTAGGCAGGACAGCTCAAATTGATTACTGACACAGGAATTTCATCTGAAATAACTTTGGGAGATTCATTTAAAATCACTTCTCTCTGGATATTTAGAAGCGGGATGATATGAAGTGGGAAAACAAAGACCCATGTAGTGTTTAGGCATTTATTTGAAAATGCAACTGTGTATTTCATAGGTTAGAAAAATATTTGGAAAGATGAGAGGCATACAAAGCAGAACTGAAATAAAATGCCTTTGGCTCTGCTGCACTAACCTGGCAGCTTAATACCATTTCTGCAAAGCATTGCTTCTTCCAGCAGTGATTTTACGCTCTGAAGTTGTACAATCTGGGAGAAGTTGTTCTTTTACATTATAAAAAGCATCTTGCTGCTTGATTTGGAGGAGAGGGCAAAGGACAACCTGGCTGTGAGTGCCTCATGTGAGCTCCTCCGTGCAACTTCAGCCCGGACCAGGGATGAAAGGCTGGGTGGAAGCAATGCTGCAGACCCATTTCTGTTCAAAACTGCATCTGGAGGCAAGGGCTTTTCCCCTGCCATCATCACAGTGTTTCTTCATATGATTTCTTTCATTCTTGAAGGGAAAAGAGAATTATTTCCTTGTTTTTTCCATTTGGGGTTGGTACCTGGCCAAAAGCTTACCTATTTAAGAACTAGAAATTGATGATACAAGGTTTGAATGCATGTGTTAAATTCACCCTCTTCTGCAGCATTTTTACTCTGAATTGTTTCCTGTGAGCCTTGGTAACAAATGTCTGTTTAAGAGTTGGGAGCTTTATGTTTATTTTTACTGAGTAATTGTCCATCTACACTTTGCCAGTAGGAAAATTCATACTGGCTTCAGCAACCAGGAGAAACCTCCAGAATAAACCTTAATCCAAGGACAGGCACTTTTCATATTGTCTAAATACAAATGTTAATGTTTTGAGCATTCCTTGTGGTTTTCTTCATGGAGTTGTGGTGCTGAATATAAATATAATTCTCTCCAGGAGAGCATGAAATATTCTAGGTCTACTTAAATATTGTACATTTTATTTTGATTTCTCTTCCAAGTGTGCCCAAGGCCTTGTACATCTTGAGCTCGGGAGATTGCGAGCTGGATCATGGCTGTCGTCACGGAAAACATCCCAAAACAGTCAGGTTAGTGACAAATTCACGTGCGGAAAGCAGAGCTGGGAAGGGCAAGGCATGGAGGACAGTGCACAGGAAGGCTCAGCCTTCCATAGATACTGCTGAGAATGCGGAACAAAATATTTTATCACAATAATTTTCTGTCCTGAACTGCAAAGCAATTGTTAATGCTGAAATGTCCATTAAGTAGAAGTGCTATTTAACAGGGTTTGTTGTTGTTGTTGTTGTTGTTTAAGGAGTGTCTTCCTGACACACACCAAAAATATGTAATATCTTCCTCAAGCAATGCTGCCCAGAATTTTTTTTTTCAGACCTGCAAAAAAATGCTGAATGTCTTTTCTGCAGCTGTTTTGTCAATCAAAATGAGTTAATGAAACTGAACTGTATCTTCGCCTATCTTGTGGCAGAACCACATGAGAGCTGCTTTCCTCTCAAAGAAAACACAGAGCAATTTCCTGCTTCACTTGCTTTTTACCTGAAGCGAGGACAACAATTCATTTTTCAATCAGTGCAGGGCTTTTCCCCTCTCCCTGCACCCCTCAATCAGCTCAGACACTGATACTGTTAGTATTAAAGTCTGAGTACTGCAAGGGCAGAAAAACAAGGCAAGATGACTTAGAAAACTTTTCTTAATGGATTTTCCTTCTGAAGACTGACTGCTTTGCTGTTTAAGTTACCAGTGTCCCTGAGACAGACAAGCTGTGGTTCACAGCCACACTCTTGCTCTGGAGTATTTTTTCCCCTCTCTTTCCGGGGGCAGCTGTCAGAGACCTGGGAGACATTGCCTGCACACCTCCTCCTCACACTGATGTATAAGCAGGCAGGAGAGGCTGCACACCAGTGGGATCAGCCACCACAAACCCTAAAGGAAAGGCTTGGGTTTGGAAATGGAGCCATAGGAGGCTTCAGGGGATGTAAGTTAAAGCAGGAATGCTTTTAAGGAGGTCAGTAAGAGGGGAGGCTTGTCCTTGATGTCATGCATGAACAACCCAACAAGGGTGCCAAAATCCTAGTCATGTGGTGTTATTTCTTGACTTTTGAAAAGGCCAGCAGTGATCCAGCCTCCTGTCTGGGTGAGTGTGATGTGAGGAAGGGCTAAAGAGCCCCTAGCCATGTGGGAACAGCTGGGCTAAGCCTGGCTTTAAAAATAACGACTAAATATCATTAGAGAAACATCTGCACTGTATGCAGGAGGCAAGGAGAAATGAAAGAGCAGAGGGAAATTATGCTGATTGCTTCAAGTAAAGACAGCAGTCTTTGAGTATCACTGAGGTTTGGTCATTGTATCCACAGCTAGCCTAAGTGAGAGCATTGTCACCAAAAAGTAATGGTTAAAAATTATCCACCCACTTTTACTGTGTAACAAATTGTGGCTGAAAGGGAAGCAAAATGCTGTAGTATCTAACATGTTTATAGGTGGAAAATGAAATCAAACATCATCCCCTTTTCTTTGTAGCAAAGGAGGCTCATGCAGGAAACTAGTGATTTCTGTATTTCATTTAGTACCAAAAATCTTAATTGCTGCTCTTAATGCACAGTCATTGGAGAGCCTTCATCTCACAGCTCCTGACTTGGTGATTTTGAAAACTGAAGAAACGTTTCTCAGCAAAACCCTTCCAAGAGTTATAAAACTATTGGCAGATAATGCAGCAAATCAGCCTGAATGATTTGCACAACTGCAAGCAATGTTTTAGAAGCTGCTGACTGAGAGCATCCAGAACTTTTGTCCCCACTTGGCTTTTTTCTTGGTCCATTGCATACCTTTAATGGTAGAAATTGAAGCCTTGTGGTGCAGGACAGTGATTTCTTTCACGCACATTGCAAATTCTGTTAACTGACCCATGAATTGGCAACTCGAGGTGGAAATTGTGCTCTGCCTGTTGTTTGTCACTGACAGCTGCACCCTGGTCAGTTGAGATAAATGCTGCCACAGCTTTTGATTCACCGCCTTAATGCGTTTAGAGGCAGAAAGCTCTGCTGTGGATGGAGAAGTACAGACCAGATCTTTGTTTTGTATAAAGCAGCTTAGTTGAAAAGGTCTGGCCCTCGGTGAAACCAGTTGTTCAGGCACACT
This sequence comes from Ramphastos sulfuratus, assembly GCA_013399055.1. NCBI lineage: Eukaryota > Metazoa > Chordata > Aves > Piciformes > Ramphastidae > Ramphastos > Ramphastos sulfuratus. The sequence continues at coordinate 63,403 of WBNM01035431.1, forward strand.
TCCTAAATTGATAATGATGTTTCCTCCAGGGGCAGTCTGAAGATAAAGCCAGATAAGGAGATAGGGAAAAGGAGAGCTGTAAATGGATGGTCAAGCATTGGTAATGAGCACAAGCAGATATCTTTTGGAGGCTTTCCCTTTTGTCAGCTGTAGTACACAGGCATCTTATCCTGCACCCAGGATGTTACTCTGGAAATAAGAGTAGGTTCTTGGTCAAGTGAAAGGAGCAGGGCCAGTTCCAGGACCTTGTAATCAGATAATACATTCAGATAAAGTAACAGGGCTTGTAGATTATTGCTGTGGAACCAACTGGGTGTAAGTGTTAGCCCACCTTGCGTGAGAAGAGCTGTTAGGTGTCCTGGGTGCTTCATGCACACTTGTAAAGGAAGATGCCCACAAGCTTTAGCAGCAACTATCATCTCCCCCTCTCATGTTCTGAGTCAAACTGGGAATAAGCAAAGGAGTTCAATCCTTACGTCCTCTAGAGCAGACTCGAACAACTTAGATGTTAAATGTGCACTCCAAGTGCAGTTGTGTAGTACTGTGGACAGTGCTGTGGGTGTTGCCTACAATTCAGGGATTGATTTGGGTAGCTTCTCCCTTTGGAAACGAAGTTGGTGGGGTTTGCACTTGTGTGGCTGATGTGGTATTTCCAGTCTGGTTGGTACAAAGCACAGCTGTGCCCGTATGTTGCAGGAACTAGTTCAGTGTTAACATTTGACTTTGACTCACAGATTTTGATTTATTTTTGGCTTCAGGCAAACCAACACAATGCCCACAGCCACTTCCACCCTGCTCTTGCTCCAGTCCTCTCTACCTTACAGAATTTTGTCAGCACAAAAAGATCTTCAGATGCGTCTCAGAGAAACTCAGGTATGCTGTGGGCAGCCGTCAGAATAGCCGTGTGGTGTTTGCTTTATATTGGTGCTGGTTTGAAAGCAAAACTTGAATCTGATTTGCCTACTCAGCCTCCCAGAAGACATAGCACTGCTGTTTTAAGACCCAAACACTTCCTAGCAGATGACATTGTTTTTATATCTGCTAGCAGAGCAATGGCTCCTCTATTTTAAGTGCAGAATTCCTGTGCCCTGCTATTCCCTGACGTCCTTGTCAAAGGCTTAGCACAGGCAAGGTTCTCACATTAGAAATGGATTTCTTAGGGAATAAAGCTGCCACCACTTCATTTATATCTTTGTTGCTCTTGAATATATAAAGGGGTGTTTCGTAATGAGGTCTCTGTGCCTAGATTGCAGAGTTAGCAAGTGCCAAATCCACACCCTGCAGTAGCATATGGAGAGACTCCATGTTTGTGTACTCTGACCTACCTCAGAAGTTGTTCTCCTTTGCTCCTGTCTGACAACAGGCAGATGATGACATTTCTTCTACCAGTTTGCATGCAGTGGAGGAGGCATGGGCCTTTTTGGGCAGCCTTCCTTGTGCCATTTTGGAGGGTCATGCAGCACCGAGACTGCATGTCTGCACACCTTGATTCAGCATCTCTAGGGCTGAGCTTCCCACTGCCATAGACCTTGCAGCGCCTCAGCAGGCCTGCCTTGGGTGCTCAGAGAAGGTACCTGCACAAGCACATGTGTATGGTGGTGAGAAATCCTGATATTTGTAAAAATTGATATGTTTTGAGACACATCTGCCTGCTCTCTAAAAGACTTTTGAAAGTGTTTAATTAAAACATGGAATGGTTCCAGGGATGG
>WBNM01035432.1:8598-23889 GCA_013399055.1 Ramphastos sulfuratus
CCCCCCCCCCCCCTTCCCCTGCTTAATACCATTAATATATCAAGAGTAAATAAAATTGTTTAGTGGTGGGCACATTAATTATCGCCTTCGTCTAGCGGCGTTTAAAACGAAGAAATAATTAAAAGGCGCTTTAATAAGAAGCTGGTTGTGGGCAAGCAGGGTGGCTGCTGAATGGCTGGAGGTGCCTTACAGCTGCCTTCTCCCTCGAGAGGAGGAATTTATGCCCAACACCCCGCTGATTGTTCAGGAGGTAAAGAACCAATAGCTGCATGTCCAGAGGTTTAATTTAAAGTGTGTTTCTCACTAGGCTGCTCACAACACTTAATTAAACGCTGCTGTTTTGGCAATGACAAATGCTGCAGTGCAAGAGGAACCAGAGTAGCGGTGACTGAGAAGCTTTCCTCATTTCTTTCATCTGCACTGGCAGCCAGATCCAGGTCAGGAGAGAAAGGAAGAATAAAAAGTGATTTATTGAAGGTGTTTGAAGGAAGTTGCCACTTTTCAGCGTCCCTGTTCGTTCTTTGAGAAGGCTTCTGCATGTAGAAGCGTAGAATCCAAGAATCCTAGGAATCAGAGAATCCTAGGAATCAGAGAATCCAAGAATCCTAGGAATCAGAGAATCCAGGAATCCTAGGAATCAGAAAATCCAAGAATCCTAGGAATCGGAGAATCCTAGGAATCAGAGAATCCATGAATCCTAGGAGTCAGAGATTCCTAGGAATCATAAAATCCAAGAATCCTAGGAATCACAGAATCCTGGAATCCTAGGAATCAGAGAATCCTAGAAATCATAGAATCCAAGAATCCTAGGAATCACAGAATCCTAGGAATCAGAGAATCCAAGAATCCTAGGAATCATAAAATCCAAGAATCCTAGGAATCAGAGAATCCTGGAATCCTAGAAATCATAGAATCCAGGAATCATAGAATCATAGAATGGTAAGGTTGGAAGGAGACCTCAAGGATCATCTAGTTCCAATCCCCTGCCATAGGCAGGGACACCTCCCACTAGCACAGGTCACTCAAGGCCTCGTCCAACCTGGCCTTGAACACCTCCAGGGAGGGAGCAGCCACAACCTTCCTGGGCAACCTGTTCCAGTGCCTCACCACCCTCACTGTAAAGAACTTCCTCCTAACATCCAGTCTAATCCTAGGAATCATAGAATCCTGGAATCCTAGGAATCATAGAATCCTGGAATCCTAGGAATCAGAGAATCCAGGAATCCTAGGAATCATAGAATCCAAGGATCCTAGGAATCAGAGAATCCTGGAATCCCACAATCTTACAATCATAGAATCCTGGAATGGTGGAGTCCTACAATCCCAAAATCATTTTGGTTGGAAAAGCCCTCTAAGATCACCCAGTCCAACCATCAACCCAGTACCATAGAATCCAAGAATCCTAGGAATCATAGAATCCCAGAATCCTACAATTGTAAAATCATAGAATCCTGGAATGGTGGAATCCTACAATCCCCAAATCATTTTGGTTGGAAAAGCCCTCTAAGATCACTCAGTCCAACCATTGACCCAGCACCACCATGACCATTAAAATCTCATGGCCACACATTTCTTGAACACCTCCAAGGATGGTGACTCCACCACCTCCCTTGGCAGCCTGCTCCAATACCTGACCACCCTCTTAGGAAAGAAATAGTTCCTAATATCCAAGTGCCACATCCACACTTTTTTTAACATGTGAAGCTTCCTCATCCTGTATTTGCAGATAGGATGTGGCCACCAAAACCAGCTGGCCACTATTTGCAGCCAGGATGCTCCTATTCATAGAATCACAGAATCATAGAATCATAGAATGGTAAGGTTGGAAGGGACCTCAAGGATCATCCAGTTCCAACCCCCTGCCATAGGCAGGGACACCTCCCACTAGCACAGGTTACTCAAGGCCTCATCCAAACCTAGCCTTGAGAATCATAGAGTTCTTTTGGTGGGAAGAGACCTTGAAGTCTCTCTTCAAGTTCAACCATCAACACAGCACTGCTAAGCTATGTCCCTCAGCACCACATCTCCATGACTTTGAAACCCCTCAAGAGATAGGGATTCAGCCACCTCCCTGAGCAGCCTGTTCCAGGATTTGAGAAACCTGGGGACATGATTTAATGGCCATGGTGGTGTTTGGCCAATGGTTACACTCAGTGATCTTAGAGGGCTTTTCCAACTCAAAACAGTTCTATGATTCTATAATCTATGAGGTCCTTTCCAACCCAAACCATTCTGTGAATTTAAGTGTTGGAGTAAGAGTGCACAAAGATCTTCTCAATGGTCTTAAAGGTCTCTTCCAACCCAACCAGTTCTATCATTCTGTGAGAGGACTGCCCAGATTGGAGGAGTTAGGTGTGAGGAACCCTTAAACTATTCCCTTTCATTCCCAGAACCAGAACTTTTCCAGTTGGCTCCTCCTTACCATGCTGGAACAGAGGGAATTGTTTGTTGTGGCATTGGCTAGACTGGTGAGGACAGGTGTCGTGGAGATGTTTAGAACACATCACAGTGGCTAAAGATTTTCTGTTTCCTCTTTGAAGTAGTTTTTTTTTTTGGTGAATTCTAACCATTTTGTTAATTTAATTGATTTTTTTTTTCTTTTTAGCAGGGACTTAAATCAAACCTCAGAGTAGTTCCCCAAGGGCTGGTGTTTCTTTTTGATCTAGGAGAGCTCTCTCCCATAATTTTTTCCTGCCTTCCTTCCCTCTCCCTGCCACTTTTGCCTTTCCAGAACCTCTCCCCTAACCCTTTGCACCCTTCATATTGCTTCCTGATGCCTTTCCCCTCACCTTTTGCAGCTGTAAAGCCTCCCCTGTGGCCCCCTCTCTTTGATGGCCCCCATGTGGCCCCTCTGTTGGACCCTAGGGCTGAAGGTTGCACTGACTCCTGTCTTGATGTTTCCGTGTGCCCAGAGATGCGGTTGAGGCCCCATCCCTGGAGACATTCAGCATCAAACTTCATGGGGCCTGGGCAGCCTGATCTAGTTGGAGATGTCCCTGCTGACTGCAGAGGGGTTGGACAAACTGAGTTTTGAGGGGCTCTTCCAGCCTGATGCGTTCTGTGATGCCATACTGAGCACTGACTACCTGAGGTTGACTACATGTTGATGGACCATGGTCAGCCATCCATGTTGACTGTTTCTCTGACATGGGAAGTGCTGCTTCCCTAGTTAAACCTGTAGATTTAGCATACATAGATACTTTACTCCAGAGTCTGTTTGCTCTGGCCACTTTTCTCCCCTTCTCTCATTTGATCTCCTGCCTTGGACTGGTAACAGTGTCAAGATGTTTGCCAAACATTCTCCAAGTACAGCAAGAAATCCATGTTGAGTGGTACCAAATTCCTGTTAGCTGTTCAGGTTGGGAGAGGTGTGTTAGGTAGCCCATCACATAAAGCTTGATAAAAATCCCTGAGTAAATGCCAGAGGAACCCTCCAGGAATAGAGCCTTTAATCTTTAGAGCGTCTAAAAGGAGCCTGGTGACATGACTTGGCTTATTGCAGAAAGCTAATTTCAGTGACTCTGCTGAGATTGGGAAGCTCCTCAAGTCCTTTGCCCCATCATGTTCTAGGAGGCAGAAATGAGTTCTTGCTTGTGACTTTTTTTTCTTTTCTTTTTTCTTTTTTTTAAAATGCTGCAATACTAAAAACGACAAAGAAATGAACAATTCTTGGGTGTGCCCAAGGGAGTTTTACCTCTTTGAAGTGCTGGCTGTGGCTGTGGTCTCCACTGCCCCAGGGCAAGGATTGGTTGAGAGCATTCCTGGTGCTGCTTGGCTCTGGGTGTGGGCACTTCAGATGCTGAGGAAGGGCTGTTCCTTTTGCTACCCACTGGAAAATGAGGTGGTCTGCTGGTTGAACATCTCTCATGTTAGGCAAATAGGACACATGGATGATCCTGCTCTGGCAGGGGGATTGGACTGGATGATCTTTTGAGGTCCCTTCCAGTCCCTAACATAATGTGATTCTGTGATGATCATAGAATCATAGAATGGTAAGGTTGGAAGGGCCCTCAAGGATCATCTCGTTCCACCCCCCTGCCATAGGCAGGGACACCTCCCACTAGTACAGGTCACTCAAGGCCTCCTCCAACCTGGCCCTTGAACACCTCCAGGGAGGGAGCAGCCACAACCTCCCTGGGCAACCTGTGCCAGTGTCTCACCACCCTCACTGGAAAGAACTTCCTCCTAACATCCAGTCTAAATCTCCCTACTGTGCCTGGTTCAAGGCTTCCCACATCAAGGATGATAGGGAACTGCTTGAGAACATAGAGCAAAGGGCTGCAAGGATGCTGAAGGGGCTGCAGCATCTGTCTTTTGAAGAAAGGCTGAGGAACTTAGGGCCTTTTAACCTGGAGGAGAGAGGGCTGAGGAGAGATCTTCTCAATGTTTGTAAACACTTCAAAGATGGGTGTCAGGAGGACAAGGTTGGGCTCTTTGTCAGTGGTGCCCAGGGACAGGCCAAGGTGCAATGGGCCCAAACTGGAAGCCAGGAGGTTCCACCTGAAGCTGGGGAGAAACTTGTTTGGTGTGAGGGTGCTGGAGCCCTGGAGCAGGCTGCCCAGAGAGATCTGCCCAGGAAGTCTCCTTGTCTGGAGAGCTTCCAATCCCAGCTGGGCATTGTGCTGCTGGGCAAGCTGCTGTGGGTGCCCTGCTTTAGAAGGGAGGATTGGAGTGGATGATCTGCAGAGCTCCCTTCCAGCCCCCACTGTGCTGGGGTTCCTGGTGGGCTGCTCACTATCCTAGGAGAGCAGCTGCAGCAGGAAAGAGTGGAGGGTTTGATCTTATTTTAATGTTGGCACCTGAATATTTATTTTAAATGATATTATGAAGGGGGTTAGGGGGAAGAGAGGATCTGGAAAGGTAACTTTGCTCTTATTAAAAGCTGATAGGACCTATGTACCTAATTCACCTTAACCTGGGACATTATTTTTTCCCCAGGAATTTTCTACACTCAGTAATAAAAGTTGGCAAATATTTTATTATTGCTCTTTCTTAAAATAACTTTTCATCTGTGGGGAATATATAGAAAACCTGGTTTCTGGTGTGAATCCTCATGGGCTTGCTCTCCTGATTGCCTGGACTCACATTTTCATAGAATCATTGAATTGTTTGGGTTGGAAAAGCCCTCTAAGATCATCCAGTCCAACCATGAACCCAACACCACCATGGCCACATGTCCCAAAGTGCCAAAGGTTTCTTGAGGACCTTCAGGGATGGGGACTCCACCACCTCTTTGAGCAACCTATTCTGGAGTCACCTTCACAGGGGGGAACCAGAATTTTGGAGGATTTGCATGCACACTTGGTGTAAAATAGACCTTTTTTTTTTTTCCCTACCTGGTTAATGTTTCACCTCCCACTATGTGATCTCTGCCTGCAAGCAGTCCTGTCCATGGCTTTCTGGGGCTGATGCTTTCAGAGCCAGAATTTCAAGAAGAGAGAAGGAAGGACCATAGCTGCCATTTTGTGTGGAACTTGTTTGTTGTGAGGGTGCTGGAGCCCTGGAGCAGGCTGCCCAGAGAGGTTGTGGAGTCTCCTTCTCTGGAGAGCTTCCAAACCCACCTGGAAATTGAATACAAGTCTTATGAGGAATGGCTGAGGGATCTCAGGCCATTTAGTCTTCAGAAGAGAAGACTGAAGGGGAGACCTCACTGCTCTCTACCACGCCCTGAAAGGAGGATGAAGCCATGTGAGGGTTGGCCTCTCTGCATTGATGCTCTGGATGAAGGGATTGAGTCCAGCATCAGTAAGTTTGCAGATGACACCAAGCNAATGATCCTAGAGCTCTTTTCCAACCTGGTTAATTCTGTGATTTCCAACAGCTGACAAGACAAGAGGAAACAGCCTCAAGTTGTGCCAGAGGAGGTTCAGGTTGGATATTAAGAACAATGTCTTCCTAGAAAGGGTTCTCAGGCATTGCAGCAGGCTGCCCAGGGGGTGGTGGAGTCATCACCCCTGAGAGTATTTAAAAGGTGCATGGGATGTGCTGCTGAGGGTCATGATTTTGTGGTAGTGGCTTAGCATCAGTGGTGGGATTGTGAGCTCTAAGTGAGTGGTTGGACTTGATGATCTCAAAGGTCTCTTCCAACCCCAGCAGCTCTATGGTTCTATGATTCTGTCCTGGGCAAGCTGCTGTGGGTGCCCCTGCTTTAGCAGAGAGCTTGGACTGGAAGATCTCCAGAGGTCCCTTTCAAACCTCACCCTGCTGGGATTCTGGGATTGTGGGTTTGGGGCTGACTCTGCACAGGTCCTGGGAAGTAGGCAGGGTAGCTTTTGTGTCTTCCTATTCAAACCTTGTGGTAGTGCTCTGCTGCTCAATTAATTTCAAGGCGAGCTTGAAGAACCTGTCATTAGCACACAGCACTTACACATCGTTTTACTCCCATCCAGACAATTTTAATCACAGCTGAGAGAGCAGAGGAGCACTATTAGGCAGAGTGGGTGAAACCTTGAGTGTAGGAACCTCCAATTCTGCAAACAAATCACTGGGGAGGGAAGCAGGGAGAGCCCAGTTAGAGGATATTCTCCCCCAGCATCCTCCTGGGCTTGGGTCTTTTCCCCCATACCTGGAAGAGCAGCTTAGGTTGCCTCATCTACTTGATTTTTAATTGCAGTTATATAGAATCATAGAATGGTAAGGTTGGAAGGGACNTCCTGTGCTGGGGGCTCCAGAACTGCACACAGGACTCCAGGTGGGGTCTGAGGAGAGCAGAGCAAAGGGGCAGAATCCCCTCCCTTGCCCTGCTGCCCACACTGCTCTTGCTGCAGCCCAGGACTTGGTCAGAGCAGTCTGAGATGAGCTAGCAATGCATTAAGGTTGTTGCTGTCAACTTTGTGGCAAAGAAAAGAAAATCATTCCTGAGTAGGGGGGGTCAAGGAGAAAAGTTTGGGGTGAGGCCACCGGAGAGGTGAAAGTGAAAAATGTAGGTGCTGAGTTAAGTAGAAAAGAGGATGAAGAGCAAGTTAGCAGGTCAAGAAAGAAGGCAGCAAAAAGATAATTGCAGTTTGAGGCAAAGGAAGTTGACTATTGGAAGAGGATCCAGGGCTGAAGATAGGATGCATGGAAAGAGCAACTTGAGGAGCAGCTGAGAGAATTGGGGTTCTCTCAGCCTGGGGAAAGGGAGGCTGAGGAGAGACCTCCTTGGTCCCTGCAACTCCCTGAAAGGAGGGTGGAGCCAGGTGGGGATTGGTCTCTTCTCCCAAGGACTGTGTGAGAGGACAAGAGAAAAAGCCTCAAGTTGCACCATGGGAGGTTTAGGTTGGATATGAGGAACAATTTCTTCCCCAAAACAGTTGTCAAGGCCTGGCCCAGGCTGCCCAGAGCAGTGGTGGAGTCCCCATCCCCAGAGGGGTTTCATAGCTGTGTAGATGTGGTGCTGAGGGCCAGGGTTTGGTGGTGACCCAGGTTCATGGTTGGACTTGATGGTCTTAAAGGTCCCTTCCAAGCAAAACAATTGCATGATTGTATCCCCAACCCCTGCCCCCGCTGTGCCTTTCAGGGGCACAAACTTGCCCTGCAAAGCTGCCTGCTCTAATTTCACACCTCTTGGACACCGACAATGGCCCAGCCACATTAAGACAATGCTCATCTTGGGTTAATTAGTTTCTTCGCAGGGCTAATTAGCTGTGGCTGAGCACTGTGTTAACACCAGCACTGCCTCTACAGGGGGAGGCTGTTTGTCTGGGAGGAGGTCAGCTCTAATTTCCTTCTCTACTCCAGATTCAATTGAAGTTCAGGTCTGGGGTTCATCCCCAGGCTGAGAAGAAAATTCAGGCCAGTTCTTATTTTATGTCAATTGGTTCTTATCTCCTTAATCTGAAACTTCAATGTTTGCCCAGCAGAAGCAGTTAGTGGTTATGAAAGGGCTTCTGCTTCTCTGGGAGATGATGGGGAATTTGACTTTCAATTTTGGTGGCAGTAGAAGAAAGCTGTGTAGCATTAATCTGCTATCAAGACATAATCTAGGTGCTGAGTGGATGGTTTGGGCAAAGCTTGATAAACATTTGATGGACAGAAGGGGCTCGAATGTCTTTATGGAGCTCTGTGATGTCCTCCTTCCCACCCTTCCTCCTAGAGCACCTCCCCTGTAAGGTGGGGAAGAAGGGAAGCATCCTTTTGTTTGGTTTATGTCTTTATTTTACTGTGGATGGGAAATGCAAATGCTAGGAAGGTGAAACGTAACTGTGCATCAGAAAGGTTCCAAGGTGCCCATGAACCTGTGCAGGATCTTACGGGGGCTCAGAAAGCCCCAAACCTAGCAGATTTCCCCCCCTTCCTGTGATGTTTTCCATCTCATGGTATTAAACTGGCCATTTTCCTTTTGGAAAAGGATGCAGATAGAATCATAGAATTGTTTGGGTTGGAAAAAGCATCCCAAGATCATTGAGTCCAGCCATCAACCCAGCACCACCAGGCTGTTAAACCACTTCCCAAAGTGCCATGGCCACGCAGTTCTTGAACACCTCCAGGGGTGGTGACTCCAGCACCTCCCTGGGCAGCCTGTACCAATGCCTCTCTTGCAAATGGAAGAGTCACTTTTCCAGGATAGGAAAATTACATTTTGAAAGATCAGGCTGACTGTTTCAGAGTAAAATTACCTCAGTGTCAATGGTTTAAGGGATATCATCCCAACCCTGCAGCTGGAGAGGAAGAAACCCCTGCACCAGTACAGGTGAGGGGATAGCTTGCTACAAAGCACCTCTGGAAAAGACCCTGGGAGTGCTGGTGGGCAACAAATTCACCATGAGCAAACAATGAAACAATGTGCCCTCGTGACCAAGAAGGCAAATGGTCTCCTGGGGTGCATGAAGAACAGTGTGACCAGCAGGTCAAGGGACGACCTGCCCCCCGCCCCCAGTTTACACTTCTCTAGAGAGGCCACAGATGGAGTTCTGGGCTTCCCAGTTCCAGAGAGACAGGGAACTGCTAGGGAGAGTCCAGGAGAGGCTGCGCTGAGGGGTCTGGAGCATCTCTCTGAGGAGCAAAGGCTGAGAGCCCTGGGGCTGTGGAGCCTGCAGAAGAGCAGCCCCAGAGGGGACCTGTGGGGGATGGAGGCTGGGGCCAGACTCTTGTCAATGGTGCCCAGGGACAGGCCAAGGGGCAGTGGGCACAAACTGGAAGCCAGGAGGTTCTACCTGAAGCTGAGGAGAAACTTGTTTGGTGTGTGGGTGCTGGAGCCCTGCAGCAGGCTGCCCAGAGAGGTTGTGGAGTCTCCTTGTCTCCACAGACAGAGTTCCAAGCCCATCTGGGCATTGTGCTGCTGGGCAAGCTGCTGTGGGTGCCCCTGGTGTAGCAGAGGGGTTGTACTGACTGACTTCCAGAGGTCCTTTCCAACCACTACCATTCTGTGATTTAACTGGACACTGTCATCCTGGGCAACCTTCTGTAGGTGACCCTGGAGGGTTCAAACTGTGCTCATAGAATCATAGAATGGTAAGGTTGGAAGGGACCTCAAGGATCATCCAGTTCCAACCCCCTGCCATAGGCAGGGACACCTCCCACTAGTACAGGTCACTCAAGGCCTCGTCCAACCTGGCCTTGAACACCTCCAGGGAGGGATGCTCACAGCATCCTGGTACCATCTCAGATAGTAATTAATAGTGTGATTAAGAGCAATCATCCCTTAAAATATTTTGTGTAGCTTCACATAGCAGGGCTGGACTCTGGTTCCTCAGCTGGTACCATCTTTCACAACAGAAGTGAATATGGAAATATTTCCATTTCCCAAACCTAAAACCATTTGATCCACAGCAATATAACACTGCTTGGGAGAAATTTCGAATGCTAATAAGTCTTGCTTGCTGAACAACACTTTGGAAGGTGCTGCCAGTGCTCTCCCAGCAGTTAATAAAGTAGTCACAAATGATTCTGCCCACTTTTGTCCCAAAGAGGATCATATTTAATGCTCCATTTAATTTGCTCAAATGTCAGGGAACATCAAAAGGGGAAATTTATTGTATTAGTCACTGAAAGAGATATAGTAGGGGGCATCATGCTATCTAAAGATGATTAATAAAAATAGCTATTGATTTTGCAAAGTCAATAAATCCAGCTGTTCAAAGGATAGTATTAGTCAGTTGAAGGGACTAGTTTAGCTTGTTTGCCTCTCAGCAGATGGATCTGAAGCCTTTGCTGCTCTCCCAACCAGGGAGGGATAAATCAGAGAATCGTAGAATTGTTTGGGTTTGAAAAGACCTCTTAAGATGATTGAGTCCAATCATCTCCCCAACACCCCCATGGCCATTAAACCATGGCCTCAAGTGCCATGGCCACAGGTTTCTTGAACACATCCAAGCATGGAGACTCCACCACCTCCCTGGCAGCCTGTTCCAATGCCTGACCACTCTTGCAGTAAAGAAGTTGCTCCTCATATGCAACCTAAAACTCCCCTGGCACAATTCCAGGGCATTTCCTCTTGTTTTATCACCTGACACAAGGAAGAAACAGCCCCTGCCAACAGTTGGTGCCTGTGCACAGGACAAGGGCTTCTTAGCCTTTTCTTCTGCCTGCCCTCATCACTCTAATTCATTTCTGGAGCAGTTATTGCTGGTATTAGAGAGACAGCAACATCTCCTTCCTCTTCTGCATAACAGACCTTGGGGAAGATGATTTCAGCAATGAGGTGTCTGTGAGTTGCAGCTTTTCCTTCTCTGAATAGCTTTTAGGGGAATGAGAGTGTTGGTCTGCTGGAAGGTGCAAAGGTTCCTCAGGGAGGTCTGACCAGGTTGGATCCATGAGCCAAGGTCAGTGAGATGAAGTTCCACAAAGCCAAGTGCTGAGTCCAGCACCTAAGTCACGACAGCCACTTGAAGGCTGCAGCATTAGGGCAGAGAGACTGGAAACTGCCCAGTGGAAAAGGATCTGGGGGTGCAGTTGAAGATGACCCAGAGTGTCCCCAGGTGGCCAAGAAGGCCACCAGCATCCTGGCTTGGATCAGCAATGGTGTGGCCAGCAGGACCAGGGCACGGATTGTGCCCTGTACTGGGCACTGGTGAGATCACACCTTGAGTCCTGAGTTCACTTGAGGGCCCCTCACTCCAAGAAGGACATTGAGGGGATGGAGCAGGTCCAGAGCAGGGCAATAAAGGCTGGGGAAGGGTCTGGAGAACAGGACTGGTGAGGAGCAGCTGAGGGAACTGGGGCTGCTTAGTCTGGAGAAGAGGAAGCTGAAGAGAGACCTCATTGCTCTCTACAGCTCCCTGAAAGGAGGCTGGAGCCAAGGAACATGTGAGAGGACAAAAAATGGCCTCAAGTTGCACCAGAGGAGGTTTAAGTTGGACATGAGGAACAATTTCTTTGCAGGAGTGGTCAGGCACTGGAACAGGCTGCCCAGGGAGGTGGTGGAGTCCCTGTCCTTGGGGGTGTTCAAGAACTGTGTGGCCATGGCACTTGGGGACATGGCTTAATGGCCATGGGGGTGTTGGGTAGATAATTGGACTCATTGATCTTAGAGGTCTTTTCCAACCCAAACAATTTAATGATTCTATGAATTCCAAGCAAACCACCCTGCCTACATTTGCAGTTTTTCCCTGTGCTCATCTCCTGGTGGTGTAAACCTTGAACCCTGCTTAATACTTTAGAAGAAGCTTAAAATAAGTCAACATTTGGCATCAGAAAGAGGCTGATTTCCACACTTCCTTTTCTGTTGATTTTCTCAGCCAGGCCAGACGTCAGCATGCTGATTTTTCTTTTTTTTTTTTTCTTTTTTTTTCTTTCCTTGGGTTGATGATGGGGGGAAAAAAAATTAAGGATGCTAAGTTTAGTTGGAAAATATTCCCTCAGCTCTCCAGTTTCTACACTTCCTTCTCCCAAACCCTCAAACCAGCTGAGTTGCACTTGCAAAAATCTTCACTGGAGAGTTGCCACTGACAGCTAATGATGAGCACAGAGTTACCTGGCTGGGTTATTTTAGGGGGGAAAAAAAAAGCCTCTAATTTAATTACTAAAAGCACTAATGAGATGCAGAGTGAATGCTAGAGTGGGGCAGGTCAAAGTGGCTTTCAGTGAGGCTGCTGCTGAATTTCTGAGCTTCTACAGGATGCTGTGATCACAGTTTTAATTAACAATAGGGAAAGTTAGATGATCACAGAGTCACAGAGTTGGGGGTTGGAAGGGACCTCTGGAGATCATCCAGTGCAACTCCTCTGCTGAAGCAGGGGCACCCACAGCAGCTTGCCCAGCAGCACAATGCCCAACTGGGGCTGGAATCTATCCACAGAAGGAAACTCCACAACCTCTCTGGGCAGCCTACTCCAGGACCCCAGCACCTTTAAATTGCAGAATTTTCTCCTCATCTTCAAGTGGAACCTCCTGGCTTCCAGTTTGTGTCCATTGCTCCTTGTCCTGTCCCTGAGCACCACTGAAAAGAACCCAACCTCCTCCTTCTGACACCCAATCCTTGAAGTATTTACAAACATTGAGAAGATCTCTCCTCAGCTTTCTCTTCTCCAGTCTAAAAAGCCCCAAGNGGCTGGAAGCTTCTTGATTCCAGTTTGTATCCACTGCCCCTTGTCCTGTCACAGGACACCACTGAAAAGAACCTGGCTCCTTCTTTTTTACACCCACCCCTCAGATACTCATTAACACTAATAAGATCTCCTCTCAGTCTTCTGCAGACTGGACAGCCTCAGGTCTCTCAACCTTTCCTTATCAGACAGATGGTGCAGTCCCATCATCATCCTCATAGCCTTCATTGAACACTCTCTAGTCTGTCCCTGCCCTTCTTGAGCTGGGGAGCCCAGAGCTGGAGACAGTGTTGCAGATGTGGTTGTACCAAGGCAGAGTGCAGTTGGAGGAGAACCTCCCTTGACCTGCTGGCTGCACTCTTCATGCACCCCAGGAGACCTTTGGCTTTCTTGGCCTCAAGGGCACATTGCTGTCCCATAGGTAGCTTCTTGCCCACCAGCACTCCAAGGTGCTCCTCCTTCCAGTCACACTGGGCTGATTTAAGAGCTGGATCCAGCCTTGCTCCTGACACTGAGTTTTCAGGTTGTGTTGGTAGGGCACCAAGCCAGTCTCCTTTGAAAACCTTCAAGGTCCATATGGATGTGTTCCTGTGTGACCTGCCCTGAGTGATCCTGCTTTGGCAGAGGGGCTGAGCTCTGCCTCCAGAGGTCCTTTCCAACCCCTACCACTCTATGATATACCCCCAAGCCACTGAGTTGGACCTCATGTGATGTGAAGCCTTCCCTTCCCACACCACTTGTGTCCCTTTATCCAGGGCATCCATCTGCTGGGTGAAGCCTTCTTGAAAGCTCTTTTGAAAGTTTAAGTCCCCTCCATCTCCTGCATTTCCCTTATCTCCCCTGGCAGTAAGATCTTCAAAGGACACCGAGGATTAGTTAAGCAGTATGCAGCATGCTGAGAGCCATGCTGCTGGCCTTAATCACATCCTCCTCTTCCTCACCCTGCATCCCTCAGGAGGCTTTCCCACAGCTTCCCTTCCACCAGCCTGAAACTCTCTGGATTGTGGCTGCCAGGTTGTCTTTTTTTCAACCCAACTGAGCTGTATTTGACAGGTTCAGAGCCTCTGTAATCTCACCCCAAAGTTTATGAGCTCTTTAAACCATCCACTAAAGATTCACAAGTTGCCCTGCTCGTTATTTGACATCATAATTTTAAGCACATCCATTCTCCTATCATTTTTTTTTTTGGTGGATTTTTGATGATTTTCTACTTCTTGGAAGTGTTCTTGGGGGAAAAAAAAGATAACCTCCACAGCTCCTAGTGGTAGCTGTTCTCTTGCTGCTGGGGAACCAAATCTGGCAGGGAGGGGAAGTATGGGTATGCAGTGCTGTAATAGGAAGGCTGAGGTCCTCCACAACCCCAAGTGAGACTTATTATTGCCAGGAGGAATGAAGGACACAGTTTAGGTGAGTCCAAAGTGCTCCTCACCCAGCCCCAGGTCACATCTCCCATTTAAAGTATCCTCTAAGTTCTGCTGTTGGGATGAAGACTGAGCTGAATCCCAGAATCCCAGCATGGTAGGGTTGGAAGGGACTTCTGGAGATCATCCAGTACAACAACCTCCTGCTAAAGCAGGGGCACCCACAGCAGCTTACACAGCATAACAATGGTCAGATGGATTTGGAAGCTCTCCAGAGAAGGAGGCTCCACAACCTCTCTGGGCAGCCTGCTCCAGGCCTCCAGCACCCTCTCCGCAAAGAAGTTTCTCCTCATCCTCTGGTGGAACCTCCTGGCTTCCAGTTTGTGCCTGATGCCCCTTGCCCTGTCCCTGGGCACCACTGACAAGGATCTGGCCTCATCCTCTTGCGCCCCCACAGGTCCTTTATGTCTTGCTGAGCACTGATCAGATCCCATCTGGGGGATCTGCTCTTCTGCAGGCTCCACAGCCCCAGGGCTCTCAGCCTTTCCTCCTCTCAGAGATGCTGCAGACCCTTTATCATTGTGTGTACCAGGAGGAGGAGAGTTGAGAGGGTGCAGGGCAGGGGGTCCTCTCCAGCAAGGGAAGGCTGGTGGCAGGGTGGAAATGTTGGTCCATTAATGCAAGAGAGCAAGATAATGTCTCCTGCATGGGTATTAGCCTCGGTAGGTGCTGAAGCATGGCAGCTTCTGAAGAAGGCACCCAAGGAGACCTAATCTGGTGGTGAATGGAGACATTAGTGAACATGCCTCTGTAGCAAAATGGCCTTATCTCAGACCTTGCATATGCACCGTGGGCTTCTGCAGTGCCCGTGATAAGTGCTGCTCCTTGTCTCATCCGATGGCCGAGTAAATAGTCACATAAAACCCAGATAATTTGCTGGCTTGTAAGTTAAAGCCCCAGGCAGTCTTAGCACTTCTTTTGTCATGTCCCTTCCACTTCCAGGGCAATTCCCTGGCAAATTGCTCTACATTTTTGCACCCTGACCTAGCAGAAGTGGAAAGCTGCAAAGAAAAAAAAAACAAAAAACTTGTCACCTCTTCATCTTCCCTTTTTGCTTTCCTTTTGTCTTTTTTCCTTTCTCCTTTTTCCCCCTCTCCTCTTTTCCATCTTCTCTTTTTTCCCCCATCTTTATTTCATCCTTTTATCTTTTCCTTTCCCCTTCTCTTCTTTTTTCCCTTTCCCCCTTCTCTTTTCCCTTCCTCCCTTCTCTTTTCCTTTCTCCCCTTCTCTTCTCTTTTCCTTTCCCCCTTCTCTTTTCCTTTCCTCCCTTCTCTCTTCTCTTCCCCCCTCTATTTTCTTCTTTCTCTTCCTTCCCTCTTTTCTTTTCCTCCCCTCTCTCTTCTTCTCTGTTCTATTCCCCCCCTTCTCATTTCTCTTCCCCCCTCTCTTTTCTTGTCTTTTCTCTT
>WBNM01035434.1:3929-44542 GCA_013399055.1 Ramphastos sulfuratus
CACCCTGCAGCTGTGCCACCCTGCTGCTGTGCCACCCTGCAGCTGTGCCACCCTGCAGCCCTGCCACCCTGCTGATGTGCCAATCGGGAGCTGTGTCACCCCACAGTCAGGCCAACTTGCAGCCCTGCCACCCTGCAGCTGTGCCACCCTGTAGCCTTGCTACCCTGCAGATATGCCAACCTGGAGTTGTGTCACCCCACAGTCAGGCCACTTGCAGCCCTTTCACCCTGCCACCCTGCAGATATGCCAACCTGGAGTTGTGTCACCCCACAGTCAGGCCACTTGCAGCCCTTTCACCCTGCCACCCTGCAGATATGCCAACCTGGAGTTGTGTCACCCCACAGTCAGGCCACTTGCAGCCCTTTCACCCTGCCACCCTGCAGATATGCCAACCTGGAGTTGTGTCACCCCACAGTCAGGCCACTTGCAGCCCTTTCACCCTGCCACCCTGCAGATATGCCAACCTGGAGTTGTGTCACCCCACAGTCAGGCCACTTGCAGCCCTTTCACCCTGCCACCCTGCAGATATGCCAACCTGGAGTTGTGTCACCCCACAGTCAGGCCAACTTGCAGTTCTGCCACCCTGCAGCTGTGCCACACTGCAGCCCTGTCACCATGTATCTGTGCCACTCTACAGCTGGGCTACACTGCAGCCCTGCCACCCTGCAGCCCTGTCACCCTGAATTCCAGCTGCCATGCAACCACATAGTCATGTAGCTGTGCCATCATGCCACTGTGCCAGCTTGCAGCCATGCTAGGGTACAAGCATACACTGGTGCAGCCTTGGCAGCTCTGCTCTGGTCTCAGGCCATGGATCTCCTCCTCCCCACCATGCTGCAGCTCGTGAGTGACTCCAGGGATCTAATTATAAAAAGAGCTAATTACATTAATTGGTTAATTAAGACACTGATGATTCCAGATAGAAAGAGGAAAGCTTTAGCACAGGAGTGGGAATCAACCTCAGTGTCTGGAGGCATGGGGCAGGGCAGATGAGGAAAGGAACCTGCAGAGCCAACGATGTGCCCTGGTGGCCAAGAAGGCAAATGGTCTGCAGGGGTGCATGAAGAAAAGTGTGACCAGCAGGCTGAGGGAGCTTCTCCTGCCCCTCTTCTGTGCCCTGGTGAGGCCACAGCTGCAGTGCTGCATCCAGTTCTGGGCTCCCCAGTTGGAGAGAGACAGGGAACTGCTGCAGAGAGTCCAGTGGAGGCTACAAAGATGCTGGAGGGGCTTGGAGAATCTCTGTGAGGAGCAAAGGCTGAGAGCCCTCTGGGGCTGTTGAGCCTGGAGGTGAGCAGCACCAGAGGGGATCTGATCAGTGCTCAGCAAGAGCTAAAGAGGGGGGGCAAGAAGATGGGGGTCAGATTCTGGTCAGTGGTGCCCAGTGATAGGGCAAGGGGCAAAGGGCAGAAACTGGAACCCAGGAGGTTCCATTTGAGCAGGAGGAGAAACTTGTTTGTTGTGAGGGTGCTGGAGCCCTGGAGCAGGCTGCCCAGAGAGCTCGTGGAGTCTCCTTGTCTGAAGAGCTTCCAAACTCATCTGGGCATTGTGATGCTGGGCAAGCTGCTGTGGGTGCCCTGCTTTAGCAGGGGGCTTGGACTGGCTGATCCCCAGAGGCTCCCTCCAGCCTCCCCATGCTGGGATTCTGGGATTCTTTACAACTGCAGCTTTGGGGGCTCATTTGGGAAGGTGCAGAGGAATGGGTAGGATCCAAGAACTGTCCTTCCAATCCCAAAGGGTAAAATCCCTGCGTGTGGGGATCATTTCCACACTTGCAGCAGGATCTTAAGCAGCCTAATTAGCTCTGCCTCTCCATTTGCTAATTGCAAGGCACTGGTGATGTTCATTAGCCCCAGCCCAGTGCCTGCCTGGGATCCCTGCAGCCTCCCTTGCAAGCCACCAGTGAGAGAACTGTGAAAAGAAGAGGGAAAAGAGCAAATTAGGTGAGAAAAGATGGGAAAATGTGGAGAAATATGTAAAAATGTGGGAGAGCATGGAGGGAAATAGAAAAAAAATGGGAAAATCCAGGTAAACACAGGAAAACAGGGGGAAACAGGAAAAAACATGGAAGTACAAGGGGATATATATGGAAGTAATTGGGAAAGCATGGGGATAGAAGAGAAAATGTGGGAAAGTCTGGAAATAGAGGAAAACATGTCAAACAATAGGGAAACATGAGGGAATAGGGGAAAACACAGGAAAATAGGGGGAGTATCAGTGGGAAAACATGGGGGAAATATAGGAAACTATAGGAAAATGTGAGAAAATATGGGGAAATATGGAAAAATGCAGGAAAATAGGGGGAACAGGGTTAAGATATATGGAAAAAACATGAGGGAGATTTGGGAAGCCTTGGGAAACTATAGGAAAACATGAGAAAATACAGGGAAATATGGGAAAATGCAGGAAAATAGGGGGAAGAGGGTTAAGATACCTGGAAAAACATTGGGAAATATGGGAAAATATGGGGGGATATGAGAAAACATGGGGGAGATATGGGAAGCCTTGGGAAACTATAGGAAAACATGAGAAAAGATGGGGAAATGCAGGAAAATAGGGGGAACAGGGTTAAGAGACCTGGAAAAACATTGGGAAATGTGGGAAAATATGGGGGGATATGAGAAAACAAATGTGGGAAAAGGTGGGGATATGGGAAAACCTGGGAAGGCATAGGAAAAACATGGGGAAATATGGGGAATATAGAGGGAAATGTAGGAAAACACAAGAAAGTGTGGGAAATACATGGAAACAGGGAAGAGACCTTCAAGCTCATCCAGTCCAGCCCTCAGCCCAGCACTGAAGGGTCAACACTAAACCATGCCCCTAAACGCCAGGGCCAGGCATTGCTTAAACACCTCCGGGGACAGCGATTCCAGCACTGCCCTGGGCAGCCTGTTCCGACGTTTGAGAACCCTCTCTGTGAAAAAACATTTCCTAGCATCCAGCCTGAACCTCTCCTGGTGCAGCTTGAAACCATTTCCTCTGGTCCTGTCGCTTGCCACCGCAAGGAGAAAAACGTGGGAAACCAAGGCGAAAATATGGGAAAACCGTGGAAAACCACGGGAAGAGGTGAGAAAAGAAGGAGAAATACAGGGAAGTGTTGGAAAATAGGGAAGAAGGCGGAGAGCCGTAGGAAACGTGAGAAAATATGGGACAATAAGGGAAAACCATGGGCAAACACATCACCCCCCGCCGCCGCCGCCCCGGCCGTGGGGGGGTGGGGGGGCTGGCACCCGGGCAGGGGCTGTCCCGGGGTGCTGAGGGAGGAAGGTGCGGGTTGCCCTTTTCTCCCGGGGGTATTCCGGCGGTGCTTTCCCTCTGCACCGCCCCCCCAAATTCTCCACCCCCTTCATCTCCCCCCCCTCCCCATCGGGGCGTTGCCGGGGGGTGTGGAGCGGGAGGGGGCGGCGCGGACGGGCCCGGGTGGGCTCGGGGAGGGGTCGGGGCGGCGGAAGGGAGCGGAGAGGAGTCGGGGGTTGGGTTGAGGGTGGGTGGTTTGTTTTTTTTTTGGGGGGGTGGGGGGGAAGGTGGGTGGTGTTGCAGGGATGCTGTGCCTGGCGGGGCCGGGAGCGGCCCCCGATGGGATGTAGCGGGCGGTTGGTGGGACCCGTCGGGGGCCGCCGCGCCTCGTTGCTCCTCACCATGATCTTCTTCTTCACCTACTTCTTCTACTGCCTGCCGGGACCTTGCGAACCGCTGCCCCCCACCCTGCTACTGCCGCCTCCCGCCGCTCTCCCCGACGGCTCCGAAATGGGGCTGGGGTTACCCGGGGGAGACCCGGGGGTGTCAGGAGGAAGCAGAAGATTCCCCCAAGCCATCATCGTAGGGGTGAAGAAAGGTGGGACCCGAGCGCTGCTGGAGTTCCTGCGGGCGCACCCCGGGGTGCGGGCGGTGGGCGCTGAGCCCCACTTCTTCGATAGGTGCTATGAGAAGGGACTGCGATGGTACAGGTAAGGACGGGATGGCTTGGGGGGTGGCTCCGGTAGTTAAAGCCCCAAGCTGTGTCGATTGCCTCCCGTGGTCCTAATGAGGTTGTTCCGCGGCAAGCGTGTCTCAGGAGGGGGGAAATGGGGTTTTAGTGGCGGGGCTGAGGTGATGGAGGAGGATGAGTGGAGGGTGGGGGTTCGATGGGAGCAGAGCTGGGGGTGCGCAGAGTTCGGGGGCGGCCAGATCCGAGCCTGTGCCCGGCCAGGGGATGGGGCTGGTGGCCGATTTTGTGGGGCCACCGCTGAAGTTGGGAGAGGTAGGAGCTGGTTCTTGTAATGCCCCTGCCCCGTGTGTCCCTCCCCGTGTCTCCGTGTCCTCCTTGTCCCGTGCGTCCCCACCGTGTCTCTGTGTCCTCCCTGTCGCTGTGTCCCTCTGGCCGCCCGCCTATCCCTTTGTGTGTCCCTCCATGCCCCTTGTCCTCCCTTGTCCATCCCGTCCTCTGTGTCCCGTCTGTCCCTTGTCTTGCCATGTCCTCCTTGTTCCTCTGTCCTACTGTCCTCTCGTTGCCTGCGTCCCCTTGTCCTCCCTGTCTCCATATCCACCCGTGTCTCTGCGTGTTCTAGTGTTCCCCTTTTCCCACTGTGTTCTCCTTTCCCTTCCCATTTCCACCCCCCCGTCCCCGTCCCCCCCGCCATGTCCCTTATGTCCTTCCTATCCCCAAATCCCCATCTTCCTGTTCCCCCTGTCCCCACATCCCCCATCCCAGCCAGTCGAGGACAGGTGGCCAGCAGCAGAAATTCCCTCCCCCCTCCCATTATCCAGTCTTTGCAATTTTAACCTTTAGTATTCTTCCCCCCACTGTTTCTCTCCTCTCTCTGGGTTCCTTTAGGAATTATTTTATTTGAGTGGCTTATGAAAAAGGAGAGGAGCTTGTGGGGCTGGATCCCGGCTCTGAGCTGGTGAAGGGAAGGGCAGGGAGATATCTTTGGGTCCCTCGAGTGGGTTTGTGTCAAAGGGCAGAGCCGCATTGATTTGGGGAGAGGGGGAGTTGCTTAGTTTTGAGGGTTTCAGTGGGATTGAACTCTTGAGGCCATAAAGCATTCGGAAGAGCAGCTACTGTGCATGTGGTGTCTATTAAACCCCCATCTCCTGGCCAACTCCGACGCGGCTGGGCCAAACGGAGTCGGGAACGTCGGGAGCGCCGAGTCCCTCGGAGGCGAGGGAAGGAATCTGCTTTGGGAGTTTGAAGGGAATCCAAATGTGTGGATTTCTCAAAGCTCTGCGGTGTTCTTAGGGGAAACATCTGAAAATAATAAAGGGAGCAGCTCTCCCTGTCCTTCCCTGCTCCCCGAGCCCCGCGGGAATGCTGCGTTTCTGACGTGCTCCTTCGTGCTTCCTGATGTCTGGCTGGGTTGCGGGGGGGGATGCTGAGATCGTGGCTATCGCGGCCGTGGCCACCTGTGAAAAATCAGCGCCTTTAGTGGGAAGTGTCACTTTTAGTGGTAATTTAACCCGTGGAGTTGCAGCTCCGTGAGCCCACATCTGGCCTCTCCACTTATTTTCTTAAGGCACCTTCCAAGGCAGTAAGTCACACACTTCTTCTTCTGACTGTATCCATCTCACCATGATTTATTGGCTCAGCTCTCTAGAATCATAGAATCGTTTCATTTAGAAAAGACCTCTAAGATCATCTCTCAGCTCCCCTCTGTAGCTGCCCTACTCTAAAACCATGGAATCATAGAACCGTTTCAGCTGGGAAAGACCTCTAAGGTCATCAAGTCCAACCATCAACAAGAACGATGATAACTAATCTCTCTTATTTATTTCCCCCCCCCCCCCCCCCTTGAGATGTGGATTCCAGGCTAGATCTCCCTTGGCCAAATGGGAGTTTAATGACTGTGAGCACATAATTAAAGCCTGGAAAGATTGAACGTTTTCATCTCGCTCGCCCGAGCCCGGCGAGATGTTGGCAGGGTTGGACCACAGCGAGAGCAGGAGGAATAAATCTTGGGTTTGGGTTTGCTGTGTTGCGAGTTTTTAGTGCTCTGTAAGTGCTCGTGGAGAGCCTGGCCTGGTACAAGGGAGATGTTTTAAGATGGTTCTGGCGGATTTGGAGGAAAAGGGGCAAGGAAGGGGTTGGGTGAGGCCGGGTGGAGCATTCGCTGTGCTGAGAAGCTGCTCCCTCTGTAGTGTGTGTGTGTGTTGGGGGGAATCAGGAGGTGCTTTGCTTTAGCTGTGTGCAAAGTGTTTTTTCAGTCACACACACAACTTTCCTCCTTAGTTTCCTCTTCTCCTTGCCTCTTGTTTTGTCTTCTTACCAAGCCCTCGCTACACCGAGGGACTTTTATCACGGGAAAGCCAGACGGATCTAAATGTTTAAAGCTGGGGGAGGGGGGAGTGCTGGAGTGGAGGATTAAAAAAAAAAGAAAAAGAACCAAAATTGAGGCTTTTCCAACAAATATCTCACAGTGGTGTAAACATTTTTAAGATAGTTGAACTTGCTGGGAAACCAAAATGACACCAAGTGGAACTCACGCCAAGATATTTGGCCCGAAGGCACCTGTAGGTCGTAGCTTGTCTTAAGTAAACCTGGAGGGGGAAAAAAAAAAAGTAAAAATCCAACTCCCTTGGAAATGTCATCACAGAATTATTTTGGTGTTTGCAGTTAAGTCCTGTAGTGATTTTTGTTGCTGCAGTAGGAGTTTCTGCTGGTGTAGATGGTGATAGTGAGGAGTATCTGCCGAGTAGTTTACCCTGTAATGTGAGTCACTGACTAGAACCATTTATTAGTGTTTTATTCAGTGGTTGGATTTGATCTTTAAGATCTTTTCCAGCCTAAAGGATTCTTTGATTCTGTTTAAATCTGAAATAGCCTAAAGACCCTTTACTTTTTTTTTTTTTCCTGAGTAGCTCCTTTTGCTCATGAAATAAAAACCTTTCTGCCAAAGCAGTAAGGACCCCATACAGAATTCTTTGAGTTACTACAGGTTTAGCTAATTATGAGGAGATTAAACACCTTTTGTAGACTGCAACATAAATTACCTAATGGAGGATCCAAGCCTGAGGTGACATTTTTAATCCCCAAGCAAAACACTGCTTTAATATTTTAATTGATTTTGGGTTTGGCACTTGCTGCTGCTTGAAAGTAAAAAGCTGAAGAGAAAGAAGGGATGGTGATGATGTGTCTGATTTGCTCCTGCCATGCAAGTGTCCTGTCTCTGTGTCACCATAGTGTGGCTTGAGTTGGAAGGGACCTTAAAGATCAGCCAGTTCCAAATCCCCTGCACCTTCCACTAGACCAGGTTGCTCAGGATCTCATCCAGCCTGGTCTTTAAACACGTCCAGGGATGAGGTGTCTGTCTGTGTGCTTTATGGGATGCAGGTGAAGGCAAAGGTGAAGAACTTAATAGAGTCTGAGTTGTTTGCTGGTGATCTTTAGAACTTCATCACCAAAATGTGAAGAAATACTCTTCAATACAATGGCCTGGGGCCAGATCACAAAATCACAGAACCCTGCTCTTGAGTTCACAGAATCACAGATTGTCAGGGCATGGAAGTGACCTCAAAAGCTTCAGTCCAACCTTCCTGCCAACTCCCAACCCTTCAGTCCAACCCCTCTGCCAGGGCAGGAGCTCCTATAGCAGATCACACAGGAACGCGGCCAGGTGGGTTTTGAATATCTCCAGAGAGGGCGACTCCCCAACCTGCCTGGGCAGCCTGTTCCAGTATTCTGTCACCCTCACAGTGGAAAAAAATCCTCCTCATGTTTAAATGAAACTTCCTGTGCTTCACCTTCCACCCATTGCTCCTCCTCCTGTCATCAGGCATCACCGAGTTGAGAGAGACTGAGTTGCTGTGGGGTGTAAGAGTGTAACCCCACTGTGCCTGCAGAGCAGCACCTGCTTGAAGGCCAGGTACAGAACTGGGGTCACATTTGGGGTGCTCAGGAGGTTTGGATAAGCCCAGGCAGGTGGTGGAGTCACTTTGCCTGGAGATATTCAAGAAATATGGTGATGAATGAATTTGGTGAGACACTGGCACAGGTTGCCCAGGAAGGTTGTGGCTGCTCCCTCCCTGCAGGTGTTCAAGGCCAGGTTGGATGAGACCTTGAGTGACCTGTACTAGTGGGAGGTGTCCCTGCCTATGGAAAGGGGTTGGAACTGGATGATCTTTGAGGTCCCTTCCAACCTTACATTCTATGATTCTATGAAATGTGTAGGTGTGACACTTCAGGCTGTGGTTTAATGGCCATACTGGTGTTGCATTGATGGTTGGACTTGGTGATCTTAGGTGTCTTGTTGGACTCTCTGATCTTTGAGGTCTTTCCCAACCATGATTCTATGTTTATACAGTGCCTGTGCAAATGGAGCTGTGGGCTTGGGGCTGGGGGTGATGCTGCTCTGTGGGTGATGTTTCAGGAGTGTCGCTGACACCTTTGTGTGGGTTGCTCCCATTTTGGTTGCCAGAGTTGGGCTGGATTCCCACCCAGCCACCTGATGTTCCTCAGAGCTTCAAACCGCTCCATCTGCCTGGCACCCTAATTCAGTGCAGCCTCAGTGTGCTGGGGAGAAAAGGGAGGGAGAAATTTGGAATAATGGTGGTATTGGTGCAGGGAAGAGTCTCTTGCCTTGTATGAGAGGGAGTTTAGGAGAGTAGAGCTTCTGCAAGTTTCCTTTTCTCCACCCCCTGAAACTTTGCAGTGACACCAGCTCCATGTGCCACTTTTCCTCTCCTATTTCCCCCTGTGACCCATGAGCTGACTCCATCTTTTCCATCTCCTCTTCTTGCTTTTTTTCCAGTAGAGTTGCCCAGGAATGGGGCTGAGCCAAGGCTTCTAACCACTCTTCACATCCCTGAGCAGCTGTGGGAAGACAGCTGCTGGCATTGCTCTCTGTGAGGCATCCCCTGGGTGATGCTGCACATGGGATTTTGGGGGAATTGTAAAGAATTCCTTATTTTCTTACAGTTTGGGATGGAAATAGTGGGGAAGAAAAGTAGTTTGGAATGACTTCTTGGCCATTGCTTGCTGGTGAGAGGCTGGGCTGCAGCCTGGCAGAGCATCACCACTAAGCATCTTCCAGCACTGCAGAGCTGAACCAGGACTCTGAATTCTCTCAGAGACTGAGTTTAGCTTTTTATTGTAATTTCCCTTTTTTTATGCAGGTTTGCATGTGGGGGGGAGGAGCTTGTGGCTCCTCATGCATTACACTGCTCTTGGGTGCATGAATGAAGTGGGAATCAGCAAGGCAGGGAGGGCATCCCAGTTTGGGAGCATCTGTGGGTGCTCAGGGAAGGGGGGAATGGTTAGCAGTGAGTTGCTACATGCCATGTATATGTCGGTTGGTTTCTTTTTTTTTTTTTTCCTCTTTCCCCTCCTTCAAACCCATTCATGGGAGCTAATAATGTTCTTGAAAGGCATCCAGGATTTCTTGAGCCAGACTTTGTTATCTCCCAACCTCGCAACCCCAAAGCCTTTGAGCGGCAGGGAAAGGGACGCGGCTTCGGCGCTGCTCTTTTGACTTCTGCTGGGAGTGTTATTGGCAGTTGAAAAGGTAGAGCTAAGTAGATGCCTTGAGGGTTTTTTTTTTTTGGAGGGGTGGGTTGTGGTTTTGTCGTTTTTCTTTTTTTTTATTGTGTGTGTGTTATGTGTACTGTGATTGTACAGCCAGATCAAGACACTCTATAGCCCCCAAAGCCGATGAATAAACCTTGACGTTTTCAGCTACTCCAAGCTGCATTTTGGCACCCAGCTCCTATCCCCTTCCAGGGAGAGCTTTTCACAGCCTCTTTTAAAGAAACACATAGGTGGGAAAATAAAACAAAAAAAAAAAAAAAAAAAAAACCCAAAACCAAAACAACTCAACCAGACCACAAAAGACTCTTTGCCAGGAGTCAGACGGCGATGCACCCAGACCTGCTCCGGGACGTTATCTTTATTCATTGACACCAACTAATCTCTTCTCCTGATGGCCTCGAGTTGCAGCACTCCACGCCTGAGAGCAGCCCTTGTTTTGCTTGGTGCATTTGCAGAAACTCAAGCCCTGTAGCCTGCTTCTCGGGTTTATTGCTTCACAATCTCCTTGCTGCTTTACTTTCTTACCTTCCACCACAAAGGTAGCAGTGGTGGTGTTGGCGTTTGCCTTTCTCTACCACTTTCCTTCTTTTATCCTCAACCTGTTTGGAAAAGAAATCCTGAAACACAAGAGGGGGGGAAAAAAAAAAAAGGGACCAAAAAAAGTGCAGGCAACTTGATTTTGTAACTGGGAAGATATTTAATGCATTATTAAATATGCATTATTATATGCTTTATTTAATACATCATACTTTGGGCTTGCTGTTAAGACAGAAAAAAAATGTGTCCATGCCTAGAAGGGCTCCGTGTGCTGTTTTTGCCACTGCCTGCTTATGCAAAGTTTTAGTCTCAGCTTTACATTTTGGACAGGGTCTAGGTGCTGTATGTCTCCCCCAACACCAGCCTGCTAGGCCACCCCACGGTGGTGTGCCCCCATTTCACTGCTCCCCACCCAGACCAGCACCCATCCCGAGGAAGCAGTCTGCAGTATGCTGTGCAGAGTTTGGTCTTCTGCAAACTGCTTTCACGTGGGATTAAAAATAGCTTTTACTGCCACGATGAGGAATTAACATTTGAAACCATTTAAAGGGCTCCTGGGGAGATGTGATGGAGGGCAGAGAGAGAGAGAGAGAGGCTGTGCCTGCCTTATTTTGGGGGGGGGGAAGCACTGAGTCTGCAATGGGGCAAACAGCACGACTTGGCCCCCCTGCCCCAAAATTCCTGCTGATGTTTTCCCCTTCCCTCCCATATGGCAGCTCCTGAGTTTTGTTCTCCATCCAAAGCCCCCCATAAATGCTTCTTGCTGATCCAAGCAGGTTTGGGAGGAGGGTGGGTTTTAAGCCCAGCTCAGCTGCAAGGCAAACCCAAGCTGGGTTGTTCTGTGCGTTGCTCCGCAGATCGCATCAGGCTGGTAAGTGATTAAAGCTGCCTCTTGGTGTTGGCTGTGAGGATTTTGGGATGAAAAGCTGTGATTTGCAGAGTGGAATGACTCAAGGGCTTCCAGGCTGAGGAAGGATTTCTGTGTTGCTGTCTCTTCTGTAAATGCTGGCTCTGTAGACAGGCTGTGCAGTGGGGTGTGCAGAAGTAACCTGAGTTCCTAAAGGCTTTCCAGCAAGTGCAGGCTGCTTACATCAGAGGCTCAGCCACAGAGCAGTTTGGGTTGGAAAGGACCTTAAAGATCATCTAGTTCCAAACTCCCTGCCATGGGCAGGGACATCTCCCACTAGAGCAGGTCACTCAAATGATGGAATACTAGAAGGGACCTCAAGGATCATCTGGCCCAATCTGTCTAGGTGAGAAAATAAATCCATATATCTGGGGATGCAGAAATCATGGAGCTAGCTGAAAAATGATCAATAGGATGTGAATCAATACCTTTGGAAAACACTTCAGTCATGGCCTTTGAATTGTGCTCTGTAGCCTCAGAAATTTAACCATCTCAACGTGGGCAGGTTTTCATCACTTCCATGGAACTCCAGAATTCCTGAAATCATAAAATGAGGAATTTTTTTTGGCTGGAAAAGCCCTCTAAGGTCACTGAATCCAACCATCAACCCAGCACCACCATGGTATTTAAATCTTGTCCCACAGTGCCATGGCCACAGGTTTCTTGGACACCTCCAGGGATGGGGACTCCACCACCTCCCTGGGCAGCCTGTTCCAATCCCTGACCACTCTTGCAGCAAAGAAATTGTTCTTCATCTCCAACCTAACCCTCCCCTGGCACAATTTCAGGCCATTTCCTCTCCTTCTATCACCTGATACTAGGGAGAAGAGACCAAACCCACCTGGCTCCAGCCTCCTTTCAGGGAGTTGTGGAGAGCAATGAGGTCTCCCCTCAGCCTCCTCTTCTCCAGGCTGAACAACCTCAGCTCCCTCAGCTGCTTCTCACCAGCCCTGTTCTCCAGACCCTTCCCCAGCTTCATTGCCCTTCTTTGGACCTGCTCCAGCCTTTCAATGTCCTTCTTGGAGTGAGGGGCCCAAAAATGATGTCAGATATCATGAGAAGGTTACAAATAGCAGCAAAAGCTGCAGGGTTCCTGTTAGTTGAATTCTTGAGGAACTGGAAAGAAAAATAATCATAGAATAGAAAAGAGTTTGGGATTTTCTTCTTGGTAGTATGATGGTTGGGGTTGGGTTTGGGTTTTAGGTTTTGTGTTTTTTTCCTTTCCCTAGATTATTTTTAGCTGCAGACAGTGACAGAAGGTGGAAAAGGCTGGTGGATTTAGAGGGTGCTTTTATGCAGGGAGAGACCATTACTTAAAGGAGTTCAAAGCTTATTTATAAAACAGTAATTACCCTCCCCTGAGTGGGAAGTGGGCAGCTCACGTCGGGTCGAGGAGGGGGATCCAACAGTTAATTGGCAAATATGCTTAAAAGCTTCTTCCTGACCTTTTAAACAAACTTTCTGCTGAGACAGGCTGGGGCAGAGATTGCAAAGCTGAGTAATGAAAGGCCAGGTTTAATACCAGGACTTAGCTCTAAATGGCTTTTCAAAGGGCTTTGGAAATCCTCCTGCTTAGGGAGCTGGCTGGTGTCGGAGGGATGCGCCCATCTCCTGCAGGATCACACTCTGCCCTACAGCAAGAGCTGTAGGAGCTGGGTGAGCTCCCAGCCTGGTGGCCTCTGTCCCACATCCCAGGTTTTGGCAGAACCAAGAGGGCTTGGCCAGGCTGCCATCACCTGGTCACCAGCCTGGAGCACTTCAAGATGGTCTGCAACACCCACAGACAGCAGGATCAGGGCTGTGATTGTCCCCCTGGACTGGGCACTGGTGAGGCTTCACCTTGAATACTGAGTTCAGTGCCGGGCCCTTCACTCCAAGAAGGACATTGAGGGGCTGGAGTGAGTCCAGAGAAGGGCAATGAAGCTGGGGAAGGGGCTGGAGAACAGGGCTGGTGAGGAGCAGCTGAGGGAGCTGGAGGTCTTCAGCCTGGAGAAAAGCAGGCTGAGGGGAGACCTCCTTGGTCTCTGCAGCCCCCTGAGAGGTGGTTGGAGCCAGGTGGGAGTTGGTCTCTTCTTCCTTGTGTCAGGTGATAGAAGGAAAGGAAATGGCCTGAAATTGTGCCAGGGAAGGGTTGAGTTGGAGATTAAGAACAATTTCTGTGAGAGTGGTCAGAGATTGGAACAGGCTGCCCAGGGAGGTGGTGGAGTCTCCATCCCCAGAGGTGTTCCAGAAACCTGTAGCCATGGCGCTTTGGGACATGGTTTAGCAGGCATGGAGGTGCTGGGCTGATGGATTTGACTTCATCTTAGAGGGCTCTTCCAACCCAAACAACTCAATGATTCTCTGGTCTCAGCTCAGTTTTGTTCCTGCCCTTGCTCTCAGGCTGTATTTCAGCCTTTCAGTGAGGACCAAGGTGGAGACCAGGATGCTTCAGATCCCCCCACCCCCAGCAAATGAAGCAGACCTGGTTGCCCCCACCAGTGATCCCTGTCCTGTGGCACAGAGCCATGCCAGGCACTTCTGCCAGCTGTGCCCTCCTTGGACATCTCTTCTACCTGAGGGTGGATGTTTGAGCAGCCAGCAGAGCTCTTGGCCTCTCCCTCTGCACCTCCCACCACATTTTTCTGGTGGGTTTGTTTGGAAATGCATTGAGGTGAGGAGCAGGGGGATGCTCTGGGTGGATTTCTCTAGGTCTTTGAAAAGCAAGCCTGGGAGGTATGTGATGGAGGCTGGCTGGCCAGGTCTTGCCCAGCCCAGGTGATGGTTTAAGATGAGTCTCTCATTACAAGTGGATGTAGGGGCTGGATTTGGAATCAGTGATTTGGGCTCTGGGGGATGTTGTGTGCTGTTTTCACAAGTCAGGGTTGGCAGGAGCCAGCTGGGATCTCTCTAGCAGATTATCTCTCCCTGAGCTTGTCCATGTTAGACCCCAAGCATGAGGTGGAGGTGCTCTGTAGTAGGGAAGTGGCTGATGTTCAGTGCTTGCACAGCAGAAACACAACACAGCTTTCTGTAGGTGTGCTGAGAGGCCAGAGGAGTGCAGGTCTGATCCTGCACCACCCCAGTTAGTCACTGAGGCTCTGCTGTGTGGCTGGCACTGTGTGCCCAGGGCTGGAGGAGGAAACTCAGCTGGGCCTGGCTGGAGCTAACTGCCTTTAGCAGAGTGGGTGCTCAGGGCATGAGGTTTTGCATGCTCCTCTGTGGTGGGCATGGTGCTGGGTGGGAAATCCGTGGCAGCTCCTTTGCTTTCACCTCCTTCTCTCCTCTGCTCTGAGACAGCTGTCAGATCACAGAAGTCTTCAAAATTCTTCATGCATCTCCTAAGTGAGTCACTCTGGAGCTGCAGAGTCGTTTGAAATGCAAATGGGGAATATTGCAGTGGGTCAGGCCACTGGGGTGGCAACCAGGGCACCGAGGCAGCCTGCCTGGCTAACTGAGTGCCACCCAGCAAGGGAGCACCACACCCAGGGCTGGAAAGTGCCCAACCCTGGTATTTATGGACAGCAGGGATGGCTCTGCCTACAGAGATCCCAGGCTTTGCCATAGCCGAGGTGCTCCAGAGCCATAGGCACAATGCACTGCTTGCTTAGGGGTTGCTGGGTGGCACTGGTGCTCTGCAGCACGCAGAATGCTGGGACCAACACCACCTCTGTTCCTGGAGATGTTCAAGAAACCCATGGATGTGGCACTTTGGGACATGGTTGAATGCTCGGGGTGGGGTTGGGCTGATGGTTGGACTGGATGACCTTGGAGGTCTTTTCTGACCAAACCAAATTCTGTGATTCTATGATTGCAGGAGTTGTGGAGTTCTGAAATGTGGGGTGATTAATTAAGGGGTTATAAAACGCCTGAAATTAGCTTCTGAGAGGTAGCTGCAGAAATCTTCCCCTGCCTGAGCCACTAAAACACCAGCACAGGAATGGTCTGGGTGTCCAGGGCGGGAACAGCAGCACTTTGGGAATGGGATGTGCTGTTGGGCTCCTCCTGGGGGGCATTTTGTACCAGCAGCCCTGCTCTGCTGGAGAAAACCTCAGCCCAGCAGGAACACAACGGGATAAATCTCCTCTCTCTCAGCCCAACCAGCAGCTCCACAGCACTGGGGGGGGGTGTGACACAAAGCATCCCAGGCGGCCGAGCTCGCTGTGCATTTTAACACACAACATTGATTAGGAGCAGGAGAGAATTACATTAATAGAGTCACTTGTCACTGGGCTCTTATTAGTAATCTCCACTCATTAGTCTGGAGAGAATAAGGATGTGACCTTCGGGCTCGTCCTTGCTGGGGGGAAGGTTGCTCACCTTGATTGATTTAGGACTTGGGCCCTAAAGAGTGTCTGTGGCCGTGGATGTGGGCACAGGTGGGTGTGTGCAGGAGGTGTTCCTGAAGCTGGGATGAAGAATAGAGGAGGCTGAGGGGGGACCTTAAAGCTTTCTATAACTCCCTGAAAAGAGGCTGGGTGAGGTGGAGGTTGATCTCTTTCCCCAGGGAACAAGTGACAGGACAAGTTGCACCACGGGAGGGTTAGGTTGGAGATTAGGAAGAATTTCTTTGCTGCAAGAGCAGTCAGGGACTAGAACAGGCTGCCCAGGGAGGTGGTGGAGTCACCATCCCTGGAGCTGTTCAAAAAGTGTGTGGTCATGGCACTGTGGGACATGGTTTAATGGCCATGGTGGTGCTGTGTTGGACTTGATGGTCTTAGAGGTCCTTTCCAGCTGGAACAGTTCTGTGATTCCATGATTCTTTGCCTGCCACTCTCCATCCTTGGGGCTGATGAGTTGGCTGCTGCTTTCAGTGAGCACTGCATTGTGGTTGGTGTTAGTGATTGATGGGAAGGGACAAGAAAAGTGACAGATCCCAGCCCTGGAGCCCACATCATGCTTCTGCCTCCTGCCTGGCGCTGCGTGGTGCTGCTCAAAGGGGGCTGGAGCAACCCCTCCTGTACACACGACACCCCCCCCCAATCTCCCAGCTGCTCCAGAGCCCCTAGCATACCAAATGATGCTCCTGGGGGGCCTGGGATGTGGATAGGGCTGGCTGACTGCCCCACGCTGCTCTTGACCCTAGCACCCAGCTGAGGGCAGGATGGATCCTCCATAAGCAGACTCTGCTTGCTGTGGGTGAAATCAAGGCCCTGAAGCAGCCCCCAGCTGATATCATCCCCCAGAGCAAACCTGGGCACAGTGAGGGTGGGATCTGGGAGCTGAGCCCTGCTTCTCTGCTATCCCAAAATGTCTCTGCCACCTCTGCAGCCTTAGGTCAAATTATTTTAGTTTATTTTCCCCATTCCTGAGCTTGGCTGTTGGTGTCCCAAAGCTTTCCCCCACCTCCACCTCCCTTGCACCCTGTGCCATTGTTCCTCATGTCTGTGCCACCAAGAACCACCCCCCACCAGAAATTCCAAGAGACTTGTCACCCCTATGGAGACCCTGCCAGGGAGGAAAGGTCAATAAGAGTGGAAGGGAAAGAAATCCTTCAATTACCATGAGCAAGGAAGGGGCTCAATAAGTGGCATTGATCAGGAGCTTGTCAGTGCAATCCCTCATCAGTGCCACTTGTCAATAGGTGCTTGAAAGCAGCTCCGTGGAGAGGGGCTTGGCAATGTGCCCCTGTGGCCAAGAAGGCAAATGGTGCCCTGGGGTGCATGAAGAAGAGCATTGAGGGAGGTTCTTTTCCCCTTCTACTGTGCCCTAGGGAGGCAACATCTGGAGTCCTGCATCCGGTTCTAGGCTCCCCCAGTTCATGAGAGACAGGGAACTACTGGAGGGAGTCCAGTGGAGGCTCCAAAGATGCTGAGGGGCCTGGAGCATCTCTGTGAGAAGCAAAGGCTGAGAGCCCTGGGGCTGTTGAGCCTGGAGGAGAGCAGCCCCAGAGGGGATCTGCTCAATGCTCAGCAAGAGCTAAAGGGTGGGGGGCAAGGGGATGGGGCCAGACTCTTGTCAGTGGTGCCTAGGGACAGTTTAAGGGCCAGTGGGCACAAACTGGAACCCAGCAGGTTCCACCTAAACAGGAGGAGAAACTCGTTTGGTGTGAGGGTGCTGGAGCCCTGGAGCAGGCTGCCCAGAGAGGTTGTGGAGTCTCCTTGTCTGGAGAGCTTCCAAACCCATCTGGGCATGGTGATCCTGGGCAAGTTGCCGTGGGTGCCCTGCTTAAGCAGGACAGTTGGACTGGCTGATCTCCAGAGGTCCCTTCCAACCCCACCGTGCTGGGATTGTGTGCGAAGGACACCCCCGGCCCCCGGCTGACGCAGCCCTGGAGCGGCTGACGCAGCCCTGGAGCGGCGCTGGCTTTTTGCGGCTCGGTGGGTGGGTGATGGCTGGGCAGAACTTTTGCCAGTCACTCAAACCTGGCTGTCTGGGACCTGCCAGCTTCATTCCTGTGAGCAGCAGCCCAGCAGGACGCGGAGCCGGGGCGGGCCCGGGGGATTATTCTGCAACAAGNCCCTAAAGAGTGTCTGTGGCCGTGGATGTGGGCACAGGTGGGTGTGTGCAGGAGGTGTTCCTGAAGCTGGGATGAAGAATAGAGGAGGCTGAGGGGGGACCTTAAAGCTTTCTATAACTCCCTGAAAAGAGGCTGGGTGAGGTGGAGGTTGATCTCTTTCCCCAGGGAACAAGTGACAGGACAAGTTGCACCACGGGAGGGTTAGGTTGGAGATTAGGAAGAATTTCTTTGCTGCAAGAGCAGTCAGGGACTAGAACAGGCTGCCCAGGGAGGTGGTGGAGTCACCATCCCTGGAGCTGTTCAAAAAGTGTGTGGTCATGGCACTGTGGGACATGGTTTAATGGCCATGGTGGTGCTGTGTTGGACTTGATGGTCTTAGAGGTCCTTTCCAGCTGGAACAGTTCTGTGATTCCATGATTCTTTGCCTGCCACTCTCCATCCTTGGGGCTGATGAGTTGGCTGCTGCTTTCAGTGAGCACTGCATTGTGGTTGGTGTTAGTGATTGATGGGAAGGGACAAGAAAAGTGACAGATCCCAGCCCTGGAGCCCACATCATGCTTCTGCCTCCTGCCTGGCGCTGCGTGGTGCTGCTCAAAGGGGGCTGGAGCAACCCCTCCTGTACACACGACACCCCCCCCCAATCTCCCAGCTGCTCCAGAGCCCCTAGCATACCAAATGATGCTCCTGGGGGGCCTGGGATGTGGATAGGGCTGGCTGACTGCCCCACGCTGCTCTTGACCCTAGCACCCAGCTGAGGGCAGGATGGATCCTCCATAAGCAGACTCTGCTTGCTGTGGGTGAAATCAAGGCCCTGAAGCAGCCCCCAGCTGATATCATCCCCCAGAGCAAACCTGGGCACAGTGAGGGTGGGATCTGGGAGCTGAGCCCTGCTTCTCTGCTATCCCAAAATGTCTCTGCCACCTCTGCAGCCTTAGGTCAAATTATTTTAGTTTATTTTCCCCATTCCTGAGCTTGGCTGTTGGTGTCCCAAAGCTTTCCCCCACCTCCACCTCCCTTGCACCCTGTGCCATTGTTCCTCATGTCTGTGCCACCAAGAACCACCCCCCACCAGAAATTCCAAGAGACTTGTCACCCCTATGGAGACCCTGCCAGGGAGGAAAGGTCAATAAGAGTGGAAGGGAAAGAAATCCTTCAATTACCATGAGCAAGGAAGGGGCTCAATAAGTGGCATTGATCAGGAGCTTGTCAGTGCAATCCCTCATCAGTGCCACTTGTCAATAGGTGCTTGAAAGCAGCTCCGTGGAGAGGGGCTTGGCAATGTGCCCCTGTGGCCAAGAAGGCAAATGGTGCCCTGGGGTGCATGAAGAAGAGCATTGAGGGAGGTTCTTTTCCCCTTCTACTGTGCCCTAGGGAGGCAACATCTGGAGTCCTGCATCCGGTTCTAGGCTCCCCCAGTTCATGAGAGACAGGGAACTACTGGAGGGAGTCCAGTGGAGGCTCCAAAGATGCTGAGGGGCCTGGAGCATCTCTGTGAGAAGCAAAGGCTGAGAGCCCTGGGGCTGTTGAGCCTGGAGGAGAGCAGCCCGAGAGGGGATCTGCTCAATGCTCAGCAAGAGCTAAAGGGTGGGGGGCAAGGGGATGGGGCCAGACTCTTGTCAGTGGTGCCTAGGGACAGTTTAAGGGCCAGTGGGCACAAACTGGAACCCAGCAGGTTCCACCTAAACAGGAGGAGAAACTCGTTTGGTGTGAGGGTGCTGGAGCCCTGGAGCAGGCTGCCCAGAGAGGTTGTGGAGTCTCCTTGTCTGGAGAGCTTCCAAACCCATCTGGGCATGGTGATCCTGGGCAAGTTGCCGTGGGTGCCCTGCTTAAGCAGGACAGTTGGACTGGCTGATCTCCAGAGGTCCCTTCCAACCCCACCGTGCTGGGATTGTGTGCGAAGGACACCCCCGGCCCCCGGCTGACGCAGCCCTGGAGCGGCTGACGCAGCCCTGGAGCGGCGCTGGCTTTTTGCGGCTCGGTGGGTGGGTGATGGCTGGGCAGAACTTTTGCCAGTCACTCAAACCTGGCTGTCTGGGACCTGCCAGCTTCATTCCTGTGAGCAGCAGCCCAGCAGGACGCGGAGCCGGGGCGGGCCCGGGGGATTATTCTGCAACAAGAGCATCGGGCGCTTCCTCCGGCTGCTTTTATGTTCCATCAAATGATGTTCCTCAGCCACACAAGCCATGAGAAAAAATGTCAAGGGGCTGCTGCCAAGTACTTTGGGCTGAGAATTTAGGGTTTTGTTGAGGGAAGGGATCGTTTGTCTCCGTGAAAAGCTCGTTTTGGGGGGAGGGAGGGAGCCGAACGTCCCCCTGCGGTGTCAGAGACCCAAGCGTGACAACCTGCATCCGCTCCACTGCCACCCCAGCGCTGTGGGGCTGTCACTGCTGCCTCCCCCTCACAAAGGAGCTGTCGGGCAGGGGCTGGGCTGCTGCCGGAAAGAGAGAGGAGAAAAGTGCCCCCCTGCCCCACGGGGAGGGCCTGAGCAGCGCTGGATCAGTGCATGTGTTGCAGAGGAGGGTTTCACCGTGCCCCGGGCCGGGGAAGGAGCCCTGCGAAAGACTGGCACCAAACCTGCCGTCACTGGGCACCCTCCTGCCCTCACCCAACAGCTTCTTCTGGGGTCCCAGATGTGTCTGGCCGGTCCTGCAGCTGAAATCATGCTTGTGAAGGGTGTAGAGCACAGGTCTTGTGAGGAGCAGCTGGGGGAACTGGAGTAAAGGAGGCTAAAGGGAGACATCCTGGCTCCCTGTGACTCCCTGGAAGAAGGCTGGAGCCAGGTGGAGGTTGGTCTCTTCTACCTAAGAACAAGCAAAAGGACAAGAGGAAATGGACTCAAATTGCACCAGGGGAGGTTTAGGTTGGACATGAAGAACAATTTAATCTTCAAAAGAGTTGTTAATGCTTGGAGCAGAGCGTCCAGGGCAGGGGTGTATTCCCCATCCCTAAAGGGGTTTCAAAGCTGTGGTGCTGAGGTTTAGTGGTGACCTGGCAGTGCTGGGTTAAGGGTTGGACTCAATGAGCTTAAAAAGCTTAAAACAGCTTAAAAGTCTGTTCCAGCCACAGCAGGTTGATGATTCTGTGATTTATCATTTATGCTGAGCTCGTGAGAAGGAGGAGGCTTGCTAGAAGGGTGTCAGTGCTCTGCATCAGCCCAAGGTTGGAGCTTGGATCTCATCTCATTCTTAAAACAAAGGCAAATTAAGGCTTAAATCCTGCCAAGGTTTAGTGACCACCCAGCTCCAGCTGTGTCCAGCTGTGGGAGCCTCATGTCAGCATTTGTATGGCGGCTCAATGAGTTGCCTGGAAGTGTCAGCTTACACCTTGTCATTAGTGGGTTTCTGGTTGCATGACATCATGGACCAATGAATCACACAACTGATGTACCCAGCTCTGATAGGAAAACAGTCCCCAAACTCCATCCTTCTGTTGGGGTGAAGCTGGAGCCAAGTTCATGGGTGAGGAGGGAAGGGTAGCCAGTGCCCTTTGGAAGGAAAGCAGTGAAACCCTCCTAAGCTCATCTGGGATGCTCTTGGTGACAGATCTTGCTCCTCACTTGGCAGCTGGACATAAATCTGGGCAAAGAGCAGGGCTGGGAACTCCTCTGATTACATTCTGAATCTCAAGAGACTTGGTAGGGTGTTTTTGAGCCTGGAGTCATGAGGCAGGAAGAGTTTCAGTTCTCGCTTGAAGTGTCTCCTGAAGGCAAGGAAAGCTAAACCTTTGGAGAACATAAGTGTGCATTTGAAGACCATCCCACATGGATCTGTGATTCACCTGAAGGTCATCAGTACTCTTCTCACCTACAGAAAAACCTCAGCTTGAAGAGTGATAAAACCACTTGGAGCCAGTTTCTGAGCCCCAGATGAATGCTGGCTGAGGGACAGTGGCTCCATCATGGTCTGAAGATCACAGTGGATCAGAAGAAAGCAGTTAGCAGCAGTTCAGTTTAGGGTTGTGGTGTGAGGTCCTGAAGAGATCCAATCTCTGCAGAATTTTCTTTTTCTTCAGGGTCTGGAGGAAAACCTTTGTAGCAAAAGGTGGCAGGATGCTGGGGCAGTGGCTGTCAGGTAGGGCCTGTGCTAGCTGGGTGGTTGTCTTGTCCTTGGACATTAGTGTGGGGCACTGCAGGTGCTGCACATTAGGTCCCTGAGTCACTGTGTGGGACAGAATCACAGAATAGTAGGGGTCAGAAGGCACCTCTGGAGATAAAGTCNGATCCTCTCAGCCTTCCCTCATCACAGAGATGTTTCAGTGCCCTCAGCATCTTTGTAGCCCTTTGCTGCAGCCTCTCCAACGAGCCCCTGTCCTTCTTGAACTGGCTGCTAGACCCAGGCAGCAGAACCTCTTGAAAGAACGAGTCCAACTGCTGCCGCTTCAAAACCAGCCTGAGGACCGATGCCAGGACTCCGACAGACTGATGCTCCTTTATTCTCCCCTTAATTAATTCCTTTGCCTCCAGTGAATTTCCATATTTTCTTTCTGCTGCCATCAAAGGGGCTCACATTAGGAACAGACCCATCCGACCTTCTTTTCATCTCCTTGTATCGGTTCCTTGTCTTGCCCTCGTGCTGCCACGATGCAGCTGAAGCGCAGATGCCAAGAGGTGACTGGTGGAAGGGGAGAGATGTGGCACGCAAAAGCCCGGAGATTGCTCTCAGCAGGTTCTCCTTCCCTGGCAAGCAAAGAGCAAGAGTCCAGAGAAGCTTGCTGAGATACACAAATGGGCAATTATGTGGTCACCTGGGATGTGCCTGATGATTTATGGCGTCATTAAAAGGCTGCTGGTGAGAGTAGGAAAGATTTGGAACATCTGCCTCCAAAGCCCTGTCTCTGACCCTCACACCCCAGATACCATCAGATTAAATATCCAAGCAGGCACTTGGGCTTTGACTCAGATCCCACCACATCTGGGAACACTTGGCCTGATACTGAAGGCCCTGGACAATGAGTAATTAAACATGATTCGCTCCTTGGCCCGTTGTAAACTCCAAGAGACTGTTCCTGCTTGAGGGGTGGACTTTGGAGGAGCCTCATGGAAGTGGAACATCCAACTAAAGTCAATGTGAATGATTAAGGGAGCTTAAAGATCATCCAGTTCCAACCTCCTTGCTACAGTCAGGGACACATCCCACTGGAACAGGTTGCTCAAGGCCACATCCAACCTGGTCTTAAACATTTCCAGGAATGATGCATCCACAACTTCTCTGGTTCCAGGGTCTCATCACCATCATTGTAAAGAACTTCTTCCTAATGTCCAACCTAAATCTCCTCTGCTCTAGTTTCAAACCATTTCCCCTTGTCCTGTCACAACAGGTCCTTAGAGACAGTCCCTATCCAGCTATTGTGTAGCCCCCTTCAGGTACTGGAATGCTGCTTGCAGTAGGGCTGAAGAGCAAAATCCAAGAGAAGACACTCTGGTGGCCTCAGGAGGACAATTCTCCTTCCAGACCCTGTCTGGCAGGAATTGAGGGGATACCATCAACTTCAGTGTGGCTTGCAGCCAAGAAAGCCAATGGCAGCCTGGACTAGACCTCAAAGCAGCATGGCCAGCTGGTGGAGAGGAGGAATTCTGCTGCTCTGCTCTGGTGAGACCTCATCTGCAGTGCTGCATCTGGCTTTGCAGACCCCAACACAGGAAGGACATGGACCTGATGGAGGAGGTCCAAAGAAGGACCATGGAAATGCTCAGGGGCTGGAGCACCTCTGCTAGGAGGACAGGCTGAGGGAGCTGGAGGTGTTCAGCCTGGAGAAGAGAAAGCTCCAGGGAGACCTCAGAGCACCCTGCAGCAGAGGGGGCTGCAAGGAGGCTGCAGAGGGACTGCTTGCAAACCCCTGCAAAGACAGGGACAGGATGAGAGGCAATGGTTTGGAATGAGAGCAGAGCAGATTTAGATTGGGTGTGAGGAACAAGTTCTGCTTCATGAGGATGCTGAAACACTGCAGCAGGTTGCCCAGGGAGATAGTTGAGGCTCTTTCCCTGGAGCTATTGAAGGTGAGGCTGGACAAGGCTGTGAGCAACCTGCTCTAGTGGAGGATGTCCCTGCTACCTGCAGGGGGGTTGGGTTGGATGCCCTTTGGAGGTCCCTCCCAACCCAACCCATCATATTATTCTATGCTGCTTTGCAGCAGTGGGGTTCCTGACTCCAAATGCCATCTCAGTCTGCCAGAGCTGCCTCATTTTGGTGGTGCTTGGTTTTTGTTTTAGGGACAAGTAGGAGAAATCTGCTGGTGGAGGTGGCTCTGATGGCCATGTTCACTTGGTAGCAGCCTGCTCTGTGCCGAGCCACAGGGGATCAGCCAGGGGAGGCTGCATGTGTTGTAGAGAGAGAGATGGCAGTGCTGGGGATAAAAGCAACACATGTCTGGTTGAGTAGATGGAGCCATGTGGGCCAGATGGCTGCAGAGACCAAGAGCTGTTTAATCATTTTGGAACTCTTTGCTCTCTGGAGCAAAATTCTGGGCACTTGCAGCCCTTTCCTCTCTGCTCAGTTTGCCTCCTGTGTTGGCTGCATCCCTCTCGGCTGTGGCTGGAGCTTGTAGCATTGTTTGGGAGCTTCAGAAATGTCTTAGAACTAGACAACTTGTTTATGTTGGAAGAGACCTTTAGGATCATCAAGTCCAACTCTTACCTCAGCACTGCCAAGGTCACCACTAAACCATGGCCCTCAGCACCACATCTCCACAGCTTTGAAACTCCTCCAGGGATGCAGACTCCACCACAGCCCTGGGTAGACAGGGCCAGGCCTTTTGGAGAAGAAATTGTTCCTCATGTCCAACCTAAGCCTCCCCTGAGGCCATTTCCTCTTCTCCCATCACTCATTATTTACATTTTCATCTGAGCATCTTTCCAGAAGCAAGCAATGATTCGTGAGGATGATTCCTCCATCCTAAGGGAAGTTTGGGTTCACTGATTTGAGAGCTGAGCCTCAGGTTGGGTGTGCTGCTTCAAGAGCTGGTGTGGGACACCTCAAAACCTAACACTATATTTTTTAGGGTGTTCTTTATTTAAAAACCTAACCCAGGGTGCTTGGTGGCTTTGGCTGGGACAAGCCCAGCAGAAATTGCAGGCAGATCAAGCTGGAAAGGAACCCCAAAACAATGCAAGGTGCAGGCAGGTTTTGAAGTTGCCTTTTTTCATTTGGTTGGTTTTTTTTTTTTCTTCCCTATTTTCACAATGGAAAGGAGGTGGAATAAACGTGTTTGAAGGAAAAAAAATGGATTGGCAATAAGAAAATCCAAACTGGAGTTAATTCTCTCTTTTCCCCCCACCCAAGCACAGCTCCATTCAGCACTTTAAAAGTCAAGGGATTTGGGGATCTGGAGATAGTGTCAGTGTTTGTTGGTAACAAGTACAAACTGTGTCAGGTTTTAAGACTCCAGGAGCTGTTTCTGATTAGTATCTTTCCTTTTGACAACCTTTTTTTCCTTCTCTTTTCAGGAGGGTTAAAAAAAAAAAGTGGTGGTGGTGGGGAAAGGGTTTTTTGTAACACAGTCAGGCTAGGGATGGAGCTGGGGTGGAGTTGAGGGGGGAACTGTTAGAAATATGCAAGGACCTGAAAGGAAATCTTGAGTGAATAATAAGTTTAACTGACCTTAAAATATCCCATTGCCACAAGGGATTTGGGAGTAATACTTCAAATGGATTTTTGATGAGGCTCTCCAAGCTGTGAGGAATTGAATATTTTGCCCAACACGTTTTTTCATCTAAATTTTTCACAATAAGGAGGTGGGAGGGGGGAAAAAAAAAAACCCAAACCCAAACAACAACAAACCAAACAAAAAAACCACAAGTTTTCAAAAACCCATTCTGAAGTGCCCCAAAAAAGTTTGGGGTTGGGGTTTTTTTGGGTTTTTTTTGTTTTGGTTTTTTTTGGGGGGGTTTGTTTTATTTGAAAGCTGCTGCTGTGCTGGGAAAAAGGAAAAAGAAATCAATTTACTGGAAGGTGGCTTTTCAGAATGACTTCCCTCCCACCTCACTCCCAACATTAAATTTCATCCTAAAGTAGAATTTGTTGTGTCCCCATGTGGCAGCCTTGGCAGGTTCCCAAACTGGGCAACCAAGCTGGTGAAGGGTCTGAAGAACAAGGTTGATGAGCAGCAGTTGAGGGGCCTGTGGTGGCTTAGTTTGGAGAAAAGGAGGCAGAAGGGAGACCTTCTGGCTTTAAAGTGGGGCAGATACACTTAATAGCAGAGGGATGGCGAGGAG
This sequence comes from Ramphastos sulfuratus, assembly GCA_013399055.1. Classification (NCBI taxonomy): domain Eukaryota; kingdom Metazoa; phylum Chordata; class Aves; order Piciformes; family Ramphastidae; genus Ramphastos; species Ramphastos sulfuratus. The sequence continues at coordinate 29,521 of WBNM01035434.1, forward strand.
CTGCTGTGCCCATTGCAGCCCTGTCCTCACCTCATGCCCCTCAGTCCAGCATCCCCCCAAGGCTGTTTGGGGGAGCTGACCCAGCTGCCCTGTGTCTCACCTGCTTTAACCCCAGCAGCAGGTTTGGTGGCTGCACAGAGCACAGCTTTGCTGGTTGGAAGTGGATCGTGAGGCAGGGTTTGCTTTGGGTCCTTCTCCTGAAGGTGAGGGCTGTAGCTGGGACTGTCCCTGTGGTTCTGTCACTGGGTGAGCTCTGGAGGTGCCAAGTGTCATAGAATCCTGGACTGGTTTGGGTGGGAGGGGAACCTTTCAAGCTCATCTGGTCCACCTGCAGTGAGCAGGGACGACTGCCACTGGAGAAGGTTGCTCAGAGCTCCATCCAACCTGACCTTGACTGTTCTGCATCCAAGGAGTGACTTTCCCTGGCCACCCAAATACCCTGGTGCTGAGCAGGAGCTGGAGAGCTTGAAGCCCACCAAAGCAATGTCCTTGGGGCTGGGATGGATGGAACTGGTATAGATGGGGCTGCTGTGTTCTGGGCTGTGCTTGGGTTGCCTTGCTCTAAGCTGAGGACATCGATTTGGGTCCCAGCCACTGCTTGACCACAGCTTTTCAAACTTCCTACTTTCGAGCCTTGTCCTCCATTGAATCTGGCTGGGGTGGGCTGGTGGGCTTAGAGGTGGCTGGGGGAAGGTAGGCAGACAGCTGGGGGGACAGGCAGGCAGACAGACAGACAGACAGACCGACCGTGTGATTGCTTAAGCCACATTTCCTTAGGAAGCCAGGCCCCAAATAATCCAAATATAGCCCTTTCCCACAAGCAGCTCCCCTTGCCACAAAGCCATGGCTTTTCCAGGGAAGAAATGTTTTGATAGAGAATTCCCAGTTGTTCCTGCTGCAGGGAGGGAGGCAAGGAGGGAGAGATGGAGCACTGATGTGGGGATGATTAACCTGAACCTACCAGGCTTGTGGGTGGAATCTGGGGCTCATCCAGTGTGGGTGATGGGGAACTGGAAGCTGCCAAGGGCTCAGCCTGGGCACAAGGCTGGAGAAACCTCCATGCCAGAGAATGATGGAGTTGTTTGGGTTAGAAGAGACCTTTCAGATCATCCAGTCCAACAGCTGCCCCAGCACTGCCAGGTCACACTGAAGTGTGGCCCTCAGCACCACATCTCCACAGCTTTGAAACCCCTCCAGGGTAGTGGTGACATCCTCCAAGCCCTCCTCAGGCCACACTAAAGCATGGCCCTCAGCACCACATCTCCACAGCTTTGAAACCCCTCCAGGGTAGTGGTGACATCCTCCAAGCCCTCCTCAGGCCACACTAAAGCATGGCCCTCAGCACCACATCTCCACAGCTTTGAAACCCCTCCAGGGTAGTGGTGACATCCTCCAAGCCCTCCTCAGGCCACACTAAAGCATGGCCCTCAGCACCACATCTCCACAGCTTTGAAACCCCTCCAGGGTAGTGGTGACATCCTCCAAGCCCTCCTCAGGCCACACTAAAGCATGGCCCTCAGCACCACATCTCCACAGCTTTGAAACCCCTCCAGGGTAGTGGTGACATCCTCCAAGCCCTCCTCAGGGCTTGGTGCCCTCTTTCTCTAGAGCTGCAGAAGCAGTTTTTTGGGGTTTGTTGCAGCAATGTTTGTGATCCTCCCACAACCCCTCCTTGACAGGAGCTTTCCTTCACCTGGGGACCAGCTGAACCACAGCATGAGGAGGGGAGGACTCCACTGGGTGCCCAGCAGCAGCTCCCAGCACACCAAAGCCTTGTCCAGGTTGGGCTGGAATTTTGAGGCTTCTCCCTTACTCACAGAGAAGGCTAAGGGGAGACTTTCTGGCTCCCTACAGAAAGGAGGTTGGAGCCAGGTGGGGATTGATCTCTGCTCCTCAGGAACAAGTGATGGGGCAAGAGGAAACTGCCTCAAGTTGCATCTGGGCAGCTTTAGGTTGGAGATGAGGAACAATTTCTTTGCTGCAAGAGTGGTCAGGGATTGCAATAGGCTGCCCAGGGAGGTGGTGGAGTCCCCATCCCTGGAGGTGTTCAAGAAACCTGTGGCCATGGCACCTGGGGCCAAGATTTAAATGCCATGGTGGTGCTGGGTTGATGGTTGAATTCAGTGACCTTAGAGNCCATGGTGGTGCGGGGTTTATGTTTGAATTCAGTGCCCTTAGAGGGCTTTTCCAGCCAAAAAAAAAAAAAAATCTGTCATTTTATGATTTCAGGAATTCTGGAGTTCCATGGAAATGATGAAAACCTGCCCATGTTGAGATGGTTAAATTTCTGAGGCTACAGAGCACAATTCAAAAGGCACTTGGGGACATGGTTTAATAGCCATGGTGGTGCTGGGTTGACCTTGGAGGTCTTTTCCAGCCTCAATGATTCTATGATTAGCTCTCATGGGATGGGCTGCAGACTGGGGAAGTCCTGCACGAGCATGGAGTTGGGTGTCAGGGACAAGAACCATTTGGCAGCTGCTCCAAGGCTCTGAGCTGTACTCTGGGGCTGTACTCTGGGGCTCTTACTGGTGTTTGGGCACATGCCACAGGCAGGGATGGCACAGAGCAGCTTGGGCTGTGCAAGCAGTGGTGGCTTTGCTGTGGGGCAAAGCCTGGCTCTGTTTTTTTTTTTTTTCCCCCCCCCAGGAAATGGGGCTGCATCTGATAACAAAAAAGAAAAAGGCTAAATTTGTTTCCCATCTTCCCCCAGGCTGTTACAAATTTGAGGCAGATGGGGGGAAGCTTTTTTGTTCCTGCAGAAAACTGGATGCATTTTCCATCCCAGCAAGAGCAGCACGACAGGGTTCAACCCCAGGCAAACACCAACCAAACCCTGCTTTGTCCCTGCTGGAGGCAGGGAGGGCAGATGAGCTCATCCAGCTCAGAGCTGTCATATGTAGTGCACCCTTTGCAGGAGCTGCTCTTGGGTGGACACCAGCCAGGAGCAGAGAAAGTGACTGTGACAGGAGAGGGTTACACTGAATTTTTCCCTACAGACCTCCAAACCTGGAGCACCAGGGCAGAAACTGGGGAGACACAGGGGTCTGGGCTGATGGCTGCTGTCTTGACCTCTGCTCTGGGAAGGGGGAAGACAAGGGGGATGCTTTGCTCTTGCCTGGAAGCTTTTGGGCACCCTCTGGGCTTTGCTGTCCAGCTGCAGAGTGAAACTTCTCTGGTTTCAGATATAGTTATGGCTCCCTTGCTCTGCTTGGCAGGGGAAGACAGTGAGGAAGAGGAGAGCTGGGTGGCACTGACTCTATTCTTGCAGGCCTGGCTCCATCTCTGTGTCCTTGCAGCCCTGGATCCTTGGAGCCCTATCTCCATCCCTGCATCTTTAGGGGCCCATGTCCCTCCCTGCATCTTTGCACCCCTGGCTCCATCCCTGTGTCCTTGCAGACAGCTCTCTTGAGGGGTCAGGGGTCACCTGTCACCTTTGGATGGGTTAACTTGGGGGTAACCTGCTGCTCTGCAGAGCTGCTGCCTGCTCCAGGCCATCGGGCAGCGTGCAGGCAGTGTGCAGCCCTCCCTCCTGCCAGGGCCGGGTGGGCAGCAGCCCAGTGATCACCCACTGGAGCTGTCAAAGGCATTATGGTGGTGCTGGGGAAGTGGCAATGGCTGCATCCTGCCTCAAGCCCTCAGCATCTGGGCAGCTGGGTGGTGAGGTTTGTGATGGTGGCATCGCTGCCTCAGCACATTTCTGCCCCTCCTGCCTGCAGCGTCGCTGCCCACCCGTCCTCCCCTCCTGCCCCACACCTGCAGTGGGTCTGGGGGCTGTGTGCCTGCAGGACATCTGCTCTCTGCCCTGAGCCCCTCGGTAGCCTCATGGAGGGTGTCCACACACCCAGCCAAGAGCTGATGCTGCAGATGCTGCTGCTCATCTGCCAGCTCTTGGTCCCAGCCCAGGCACCCGCAGAGCTTCGTCCAAACTCAGGTAATTGCACCAATATGTGGCTTGTCCTCCCTCGAGCCAAAGCCTCCAGCTCCTCCCTCACTCAGGGCTGTTTGCTCAGAGAAGAACTGAGCTGGTTCAGCACTACACCACGAGGGCAGGATTGGTGCTGCTGGGTCCTGTCCCCACTTTGCTGTGGGCAGTCCAGGACTGTCCTTCTCGAACCTTAGTGCCAGCAGCAGCGGGTGATGGGTGTCCAATGCTGAAGGGTGCTCACACCTTGAGTTCTGAGTTCAGTTTTGGGACCCTCACTCCAAGAAGGACATTGAGGTGCTGATGCATGTCCACAGAAGGACAACAAATGTGGTGAAGGGTCCTGAACACAAGTCCTGTGAGGAGCAGCTCAGGGAGCTGGGCTTGTTCAGCCTGAAGAAGGGGAGCAATGAGGCTCATTGCTCTCTACAGCTCCCTGGAAGGAGGTTGGAGCCAGGTGGGGTTGGTCTCTTTTTCCAAGGAACAATTGAGAGGGTAACAGCAAATGGCCTCAAGTTGCACAAGGGGAGGTTTAGGTTGGACCTGAGGAAAAATTTCTTCCCTGAAAGGGTTGTCAAGGCCTGGTGGAAGCTGCCCAGGACAGTGGTGGAGTCCTCATCCCTGGAGTGGTTTCCAAGCTGTTTTGATGAATTGCTTAGGGACGTGGTTGGAGAGTTGTACACAGGCAGATGTTAGGTTCTGGCTGGACTCAATGATCTTAAGGTCTTTTCCAGCCAGGCAATTCTGTGATGCTGTGGAGCACAGGAGTCCTACCGTGCAGGAGCAGCATGGGGAGATGCTCCTAGCTGGCTGGGATGGAGGAGAGGGTGAGCTGGGGCAGAGCAAGGCACTGGCTAGGTTCTCCTCCTTGGAGGAACCAGGCACCCTGGTCACAGAAAGGTGGAGGTGCACAGTCAACGATGCTTTTGGTGAGCATTAGGTTTCCAAAGACCTGTGTGGCTCCAGCCAAGAGAGCTTCAAACTGTGCTGATGGACCCTCATGGCTTCTCTACAGACCTCAGACCTGGCTGCAGTTCAGCAGCCAGGGCTGATTTATGTTTCCTTAGGTAGAAGCGAGGCAGTTTTGGCTGCGTCTCGGAGCGACTCGTGGTTAGTTTGAAGCTGCAGCTTTGAGCAGCACTTGGTGCTCATTCAGCAGGGAAGAGGCAGACTGGGAAAGTGTTTTTGGAGGAGTCTCCATGAAATGTGGCTTATTGCTAGATGGGCACATGGTGATGAGAGAGATGTGACCCTGGTGCCAGGAGTCAGGGTCTCACCTTGCTTGGAGCATCTTTGCTTGCTAAGTCATCAGATCTGGGCAGTGCAGTTTCAGACTGGATGTGAAAGATGTTCTGGGCAGGACAACTACATTAAAATTGCTTTTGTTAAAGCAGCTGAATTTGTTTGGTTTAAACCAGGGACTGCATGCCCAGCTTTTTCTGCTTGAGCTATCTTCTGGAGTAGAACCTGGGGACCTCAGGGCTAGTCCTGGTGAGCATGGTCCTGGCTCATCTTCTCTCCCAAAGCCACCCAGGAGGAGCTGTGAGAGGAATCTCAGCTCTTATGTTGGGCTCAGAACCCTTTCTCCCACTCTAGCCAAGTCCATGTGTCATCAGGCACTATGGTGCTGGGGCAGAGCTGAGCATCCTGGGGGCATTCCAAGGAGGGATTTTTTTTTCTTAGTCCCTTCTGCCCAAAGACTTTGTGGATGTCCCATCCCTGGAAGTGTTCAAGGCCAGGCTGGATGGGGCCTTGAGCAACCTGATCTAGCGGGAGGTGTCCTTGCCCATGGCAGAGGAGGTTGGAACTAGATCTTTAAGGTCCCTTCCAACTCAAACCATTCCAGGGTTCTATGGCTTTCTACTGCCTGTCCTGTTTGGAGCCTGGGCCAGGTCTCCTTTCTTGCTGAACCCCCTCACTGGCAGAGGAGATCCAATCCCTAGTGCAGTGTTTGGGTGTAATGCTTCAGAGGTAACACCTGGTGGGTCTGTGTGTTGGATCATGGGGGGTTACTGCCAAGTCATCACTCAGAGCATCTGACCCTTGGTGATGCCAGCAGGACCTGGTGGCCTTTGCACATGTCTTCTGATACCAGTTCTTGTCCAGGAATCAGAAAGGGCAAACTTCTCTTTTTAATTTTTTTTTTCTTTTTTCCCCCCTTCTGTTTAAAAGAGGAGGGAAAGTTTTTAAAAGGGCTTTAAAATGTTGGAACAAGGCTGGAAGGATCTTTTCTCTTCCCTGAAAGCTGCTGGTGGGGGGGAGAGAGGGGATGTCCTTTCTTCAACCCCTCACCCTGGTGGGTCAGCTGTGCAGGAAGGAGGAGTGGATGGAGGAGTGTGTGTGGGGATGTCCATTCCTCAACACCTCACCCTGATGGGTCAGCTGTGCAGGATGGAGGGGTGTGCGTGGGGATGTCTCCCCTTCAATCCCTCACCCTGGTGGGTCAGCTGTGCAGGAAGGAGGAGTGGATGGAGAGGTGTGTGTGGGGATGTCTCCTCTTCAACCCCTCACCCTGGTGGGTCAGCTGTGCAGGAAGGAGGAGTGGATGGAGGATGATGAAGAGTGCAGCACATGCTGGAGAGGAAGAAGCAGCCCTGCCATCAGTGGTGGCCTCCAAGTGACCATCTGGAGAGCTCAGCAGCTCCTTCCCCATTGCTCTGCGAGGGTCTGGGCTGGGACTGGGGCGAGGTGGTGGGGCCAGCCCCATACTGAGATCAAATAAACACAAATAGACTGAAATTATTCATGGCTCTGGGGACTTGTCTGGCTGCCTCGTCAGCAGCTGCTGAGCAAATCAAAGCAGCTGTCAAGTTGCCGGCCAGCGGGAAGGTCTCGCTCTGGCAGACATGTGTGGATTTCTTCCTCCTTTCTTCCTCCTTCACATGGGCTCCTGCTGCTCCTGCACCTGTGATAGGGCTGGGATTAGGGTGTCCAGTGTGGGGCTCCTGCCCAAGGGCACCCTCGTCGGTGCTGGGCTGGGCAGAGCTGCTTTGGCTGCTGGGGATGCTCATGGCTTGCCCCCCATCACCCAGCATGTGCCCACCAAGGAGGGATCCCAGCAAGCCATCGCTGTGGAGGGAGGTGTGGGTCCTGCCACCACTGCTGCACTGTGACTAATTAGTCTGAGCTAATGAGCTGAGAGATGGTGGCTCAGGCTGGCAGTGCTCATGGGCTGGGACTCCCAGGATGTGGCACTGTGTGGAAGCAAAGGGATGGAGGCACCTAGGATCCTGGTAGATTTTGCCTCAGATTTGAGTTTCACAGCTCCTCAGCATGGCTGCTGCTGGAGAGCAGCCACAAAAGGTCCTGCAGGCAACTGCAAATTTATAGAGAACTCTGTTTTTCCATGTTCCTTCCTGGATGCTACTGGGTCATCTCTGGAGTTAAGCTCTGTGGAGAAGGACCTGGGAGGGATTGGTGGACAACAAGTCCAAAAAAGCTGGGGAGGGACTTTTTAGGCTATCATTAGTGCCAGGACTAGGGGGAATGGAGCAAAGCTGGAGGTGAGGAGATTCAGACTGGATGTGAGGAGGAAGTTCTTCACCATGAGAGTGGTGAGAGCCTGGAATGGGTTGCCCAGGGAGGTGGTTGAGGTCCCATCCCTGGAGGTGTTTTAAGGCCAAGCTGGATGCCAGCCTGATCTAGGGTAGGGTGTCCCTGCTCATGGCAGGTGGCTTGAAACTAGATGATCCTTGTGGTCCCTTCCAACCCTGACTGATTCTATGGTTCTAAGTTGTCCTTGTGCTAAAAAAGGCCAATGGTCTCCTGAGGTGCACTCGGAAGGGTACGACCAGCAGGTTGAGGGAGGTTCTCCTCCCCCTTTACTCTGCCCTGATGAGGCCACAGCTGGAGTCCTGGGACCAGTTCTGGACTTCCCAGTTCAAGAGAGACAGAGAACCCCTGGATAGAGTCCTGTGGAGGCTACAAAGCTGCTGAGGGGCTTAGAGCATCTCTGTGAGGAGGAAAGGATGGGGCTTCTGGGGCTGCTGGAGGAAAGAAGCCTGAGAGGAGATCAGTGATAGACAGCAGGGCTCCAGGCTTGGGGCAGAGCAGCTGGATGGTTGCTGGCAGACCAAACCTGAGGCTGTTGGTTGAGAGCTGTCTGAAGATGAGCCCTGCAGTGTGCTTAGGTGGTCAGGAAGACCACCAGGTTCCTGGCTTGGATCAGCAATAGTCTGACCAGCAGGAGCAGGGAAGAGATGACGCCCCTGTACTGGGCACTGGTGAGGCCAGACCTCAAATAGTGGGTTCAGTTTTGGGGACCTCACTCCAGGAAGGACATTGAGGGGCTGGAGTAGGTGCAGAGAAGGGCAATGAAGTTGGTGAAGGGTCTGGAGAACAGGTTTGGTGAGGAGCAGCTGAGGAACTGGGGTTGTTCATCCTGGGAGATAGGAAGGTTAAGAGGAGACCTCTGTGGCTCTCTGCAGCTCCCTGAGAGGAGGCTGGAGTGAGGCCAGTGTTCATCTTTTCTCCCAGGGAACTGATGCCAGGACAAGAGGAAATGCCTCAAGCTGCACCAGGAGAGGTTGAGGTTGGAGATGAAGAACAATTTATTTTCTGCAAGAGTGGTCAGGCATTGGAACAGGCTGTCCAGGGAGGTGATGGAGTCACCATCCCTGGAGGTGTTCAAGAGATCTGTGGCCACGGCAGTTGGGGACATGGTTTAATGGATGATCCTTTTCCAACCTTTATGATTCTGTGAGGCAAGAGGAGACCCCCAACCCTGAGCATCCACCACTGTGATTGGGAACAAACCCCAGGTGTCTCCATCCTTCCATCCTGGGCAGAGAATGGAGCTGGAGCAGCTGCCCAGGCCACTCGTGTACTGAGTTTGCAAGTCCTTCTGCACAGACTGAATGAACTGCACTGGGGGCTTGGCAGGGCTGTCCAGGGGGTTGGTTTTGTTGAATTTCATTCCCCTGGAAGGGAGGAGGCCCACGGTGAGCCAGGGCAAGCAGCCCCTTTAATTGTGTGCAATGAAGGCTGACAGTGCCGAGGCACTGCCTTTAAGAGGGGAACTGAACCTTTAATTCCTGAATAAATCATCTCCAGTCTGTTGCTCCTTCATCTGCAAGCTGTTTGAGCCTGGGTACATATTCGCTGCTGGGAAGGGTCATTTGGAGATCAGAGCCCTCGATTGACCTGGGTCACAGGCAAGACACCTGCCACAGGCTGTCCCCACAGCCCCGGGGCCGCCGGGATTCAGGAATCAAAGGCACATGGGGGAGGGAGCTGCCAGAGGAGGGTTTCTAATTGCTGCTGGGCAGACACACTTCATTCCAGAGGGATGGAGAGGGCTGCTGTGCCCATTGCAGCCCTGTCCTCACCTCATGCCCCCCAGTCCAGCGTCCCCCCGAGGCTGTTTGGGGGAACTGACCCAGCTGCCCTGTGTCTCACCTGCTTTAACCCCAGCAGCAGGTTTGGTGGCTGCATAGAGCACAGCTTTGCTGGTTGGAAGTGCGAGGTTGCTCCTGGGATCGTGAGGCAGGGTTTGCTTTGGGTCCTTCTCCTGCAGTCGAGGGCTGTAGGTGTGACTGTCCCTATGGTTCTGTCCTGTCACTGGGTGAGCTCTGGAGGTGCCAAGTGTCACCAGACTATGGTGGGACTGGTTTGGGCAGGAAGGGACCTTTCAAGTTCATTTAGTCTACCCTGCCCTGTAGTGAGCAGGGACACCTGCAACTAGAGCAGGTTGCTCAGAACCCCAAGCACCATGACCTGCAATGGTTCCAGGGATGGGGCCTCTCCCACTTCTCTGGGCAATGTCCTGGGGTGCCTGATGCTCACTGCTGCAGCCGTGGGTGGTCACAGCTTTGTGCCTTGGCTAAGGGACACCACCTTCAGCACCAGCATGGGAGGACTTGGTGGTGGCTGTGCTGTGTCCATAGCAGGCATCAACAGGCAGTTCAGCTGGGTTTTTTGGGGGTGACCCACACAGCACAGCTCTGGAGTGGAGAAAAATGAAGAGAGACCATCTCTGAATCCCATGGATGGGGACAGAGACCAAGCAGCCTCCACCTCTAAAGGAGCTGTGCCCTTATTAACTCTGCTTTTTGCTCCTCTTAATCAGATACTGTTCTGTGCATTCACCAGGAGCCCTTTGGCCTTAACAACCCCACTGGAATAACCATGCATAGGAAAAAACCTTCAGGGCCTCCAGCAGCCCATAATTGCAACCCTCAGCCATAAACATGAGCAGGATGGGGATGCAAATGCTGCTGGCAGAGGGCACAGATTCAGCTCTGCACAGGGGCAGGAGCAGAGGGCTGCTGGGGATGGGGCAGCAGTCTCCTCACCTTCCTGACCAGGAGCTGGGGCTGCAGAGAGGTTTGGGTGATGGACAGAGCAGCCATGGCTTCCCCAGTGGTCCCAGCTCTTATCGGGGTTAATGGCTGGGTGTCGGGTGACTCGTGAGAGCTGCCACTCCATTAGAAATGCTAATGCTGGCTCCAGTTTCTCCCCTTTCCCTTGCTCCACATCTCCCAGATCTTGAGGCCAAGTCAAACACAAAACTTCCCAGCTCCTGGCCGTTCCCAGAGTCCCCCAGCAGCCCCCACTGCTGCTTTCCTCCTGCCTTCCAGCCCAAGCCCTTCACAGGATGGAGCAGCCGGGCTCTGCAGCTGGTGAGGGAACCCCTCAGGAATGGTCTGGGGGAGCCCTGTGGGATGCAACCATGGCTGTTGGTACCACCAAGTCCATCTCATCTTCTCCAAGCCTCTTTTGAAGTCTGACCCAGCTGAATCCTAGCCCAGGGACCCCATTCCGCATAGTGGGAGAGCTCTGGGGTCCTTTTGCTTGGCTGGAGACCTTCCAGTAGTGGTCCTGAGCTATTGCCTTGGTGAGGGGTTGCTCAGGGAAGGATGAGATGCTTGAGGCTGCCCAGGATGCTCCAGCTGGGATCAAGGCTTAAGCAGGACCCTTTTTCATTGCTTGGGGGCCCTCCAGTCACCGTCCTGGGCTATTGCCCTGGCAAATGGCTGCTTTGGGGGGGCAGGAGGAGATGCTTGGGTTGCTTAAAGATGCTCTGGCTTGGACTGGGAGCTGCAGCAGGACCCCTTTGCTATGGCTGAAGACACTCCAGTTGTGGTCCTAGGCTATTGGCCCGGTGAGAGGCTGCTTGAGGGGGCAGGAGGAGATGCTCAGGGATGCTCCAGCTGGGATTGGAGCTGCGTCAGGACCCGTCAAACCTCCAGGATGCTTCATGTATCAAGCTGTAATTAGGAGCAAAGGCCAAGGGGGGTGCAAAGGAGCATTAATAAATTATCTTCCTTGTTGTTAATTGACGTGTCTCAGAGTCAGCCGATCGTTGAGCCCCTTCCAGGCGCATCCCAGGCTCGTTACTGCCCACATTAGCATATTCAGGTTTCCCTGCTTAAAGCCAATTAGCTCCTGGCCAGCCCCGACTGGGAAGCCCTGGCCTCATTTCCACATTTTTTTGAATTGGTGAAAGAATCAAAAAATAATGGAGGCAGGGCTGGGATAGAAAGTGCCTCGGGGGCTCTGCCCAGCTCGGGGAGGTGCTGGCAGGACCCACTGCCTCCTCTGAAGGGGCAGTGAGGATGAGGAGGGGGAATAGCACAGTAATGAGGAGTCAAAAGGAACATGGACTAATTTGCTCCCGGGCGGCTCGTCGGGGACTTCAGCCTGGTGAGTTCAGCCCCTTGGGCCTTGCACAGAGGTTCAACAGATGCCCTGATGCTTCCTCTGGGAAGAGGAGGTGATGAAAGGGACGTGTTGCTGCCCTCTGTGCCCTCCACCCCACGCTGGGGACCCTTCAGCAGCCAAGGTCTCCTCGGCAGAGCCAGGAGCAAGGGACACAAGGCTGGATCTGTGCCTCCTGACATCCTATCTCTTGTTGTTGCTCCTTCCTCGCTCCCTGCTTCCCCACAAAGGTGCTGCTCTTTTAGCTGCCTTGAAAGAAAGGCATCTCCTCCTGCCCCCAAGCAGCCCCTTTGCTGGGGCAACAGCCCAGGACCATGACTGGAGAGTCTCCAGCCAGCACAAAGAGGTGCTGCTGCAGCCCTGACCCCAGCTGGAGCATCTCTGAGCAGCCACAAGAGTTTCCTCCGGGAAGAGGAGGTGATGGAGAGGACAGGGGTGGGGGTAAGCGTGGCTGCCCACCATGGCCCCCACCCCGCTTTGGGGAGCCTCCAGCAGCCAAGGTCTCCTCGGCAGAGCCAGAGGCAAGGGGACACAAAGCTGGATCTGTCCCTCCTGACATCCTATCTCTGTTGTTGCTCCTTCCTCACTCCCTGCTTCCCAGCAAAGGTGCTGCTCTTTTAGCTGCCTTGAAGGAAGGGGCCAGTATCTTAAATTCTAACATAACTGGTTCCAGTTTAACAACTTCATAGCTGCTGTGCAGCCACAAAGGCAGCCTTGTCCAGCCAGCTGAGATAAGCCCCGTGGGGCGATTCATATGCAGATCCGGGTGGTACCGGGTGTCTGCTGGGAGAGGATAAATCTGTCCCAAGCCTTGTCCCCTTCTCCTGGTTCCAAACTGTTTTACATTTACACAAAAAAGGTTCTGTCCCCCTATTGAGCCCCGTCCCCGGCTGCCTGTCACCCTGCCTTTGAGAGAGGAGGTCCCCTGGAAGCGCGGCCGGATGATGCTGGGTGCCCCTGGGCAGACAAAGTTGGGTTGGGGTGGGTGAGAGGAGCCGTCACCACTGCTAAGCTGGGCTGGCCTGGCTGGTTTTGTCCCCCATGTCAGCATCCCCTCACCCATCTGAGCCCCTTGAAAGAGTCACTTTCTTTGGCCCTGCAGAGAGCTCTCAACCGTGTCACCCCCAGCAAAAAAAAAAAAAAAAATCCCCTTTTCCTTTCACTCCCTTTTGTTGGGGCCTTTTTGTGTCAGGTCTTGGTTTTTTTAATAATAATGGAGAAGGGGTTTCCACCCCACCCCATCCCCCCCCCTTTCCACTTTTGGTGATGACACAGAACCTGCAAGCCCTGATTTCGGTGGCACCCATCGCCCGGCCCTGTGCATTACAGAATCATAGAATGAGTTAAGTTGGAAAAAGACCTCGAAGTTCATTGAGTCCAACCATCAACCCAACACCACCATGGCCACTGAACCATGTCCCCAAGTGCCACAGCCACACATTTCTTGGACACCTCCAAGGATGGTGGCTCCCTGGGCAACCTGTTCCAATCTCTGACCACTCTTGCAGCAAAGAAATTGCTCCTTATGTCCAAACTAAACTTCCCCTGGCACAGTTTAGGGCCATTTCCTCTCCTGATACTAGGGAGAAGAGACCAACCCCCCCCACCTGATTCCAACCTTATTTTCAGGGAGCTGTAAAGAGCAATGGGTCTCCTCTCACCCTCCTTTTCACCTGACTAAACCCCAATTCCCTCAGTTGCTCCTTGCCAGCCCTGTTCTCCACACCCCTCCCCATCTCTGTTGCCCTTCTCTGGAAGCATGATCCTCCTCCTCCCCATCACAGCATCAGGCTGGTGTAGCTGTGCCTGAAGCCCTGAGCATGTCCCTTTCCACCCCCAGGAGCCTGATGCCACGGACACTGGAGGGGCAGATCACGATGGAGAAGACCCCCAGCTACTTTGTGACCAAGGAGGCTCCTCGGCGCATCTACAACATGTCCCGGGACACGAAGCTGATCGTGGTGGTGAGGAACCCTGTCACCAGGGCCATCTCAGACTACACACAGACACTCTCCAAAAACCCTTCCATCCCCAGCTTCCAGGCCCTGGCCTTCAAAAACGTCAGCACGGGACTGATCGACACGAGCTGGAGCGCGGTGAGGATCGGGATCTACGCCAAGCACCTGGACAACTGGCTGCAGTACTTCCCCCTCTCCAAGTTCCTCTTCGTCAGCGGGGAGAGGCTGGTCAGCGACCCTGCTGGGGAGATGGGTCGTGTCCAGGACTTTCTGGGTCTCAAGAGGGTGGTGACAGACAAACATTTCTATTTTAACGAGACCAAGGGCTTTCCCTGCCTGAAGAAGCCAGAAGGCGGCAGCAAGCCTCGCTGCCTGGGGAAATCCAAGGGGAGACCCCACCCCAAAATCGACCTGCAGGTGGTCCAGCGCCTGCGGGAGTTCTACAGACCCTTCAACATGAAGTTTTACNCCAGGGATGTTCATGGCTCCTGTGGTCCAGGGATGTTCATGGCTCTTGGCTCAGGGGTCTCGTGGCTGCCTTGGTCCAGGGATGCTCATGGCTCCTGTGGTCCAGGGATGTTCATGGCTCTTGGCTCAGGGGTCTCATGGCTGCCTTGGTCCAGGGATGCTCATGGCTGTCATGGTCCAGGGCTGGCTGTGGCCACTCCACCATCAACCTCCTCCCTTTGTTCTAATTTATATCAGACCTTTTCTGGTGAGAAATGGACCCCTCTGGAATAGAGAGAAATATTTAAGAAATAAATCCACGGATGACCCCCTCTGCCCTCCCTGACCAGATTAAATATTCTTCCATATAAATCTTGCTGGTTTGTATTAACTGGGACCATTCTGGGTGGCTAACTGGGAGTGTGTGAGTGCATGGACGGGTGTGTGGGGACGATGGCTCTGCTTTGGAAACCAGTTGGTCTGTGGGGCATGTGGCCAGGGGCTTCTTGCTTAGTCAAACTCGGGTTCTGAGGACTGGCAGTATGGGGTGGGTGGTGGGTGAGGCTGACCAAAGGGTAGGCCCCAAGGGTGGGGTGTGTTCTCCAGACAGAAAATGGTCTGTAAGGGTTTCCAGGTTCAAAAAAACCTCAACCCCCACAATTACCATCAACAGGTTTGAACCACAGAGTCATAGAATTGTTTGGGGTGGAAAAGATCTCTGAGATCATTGAGTCCAACCATCAACCTAACACCATCACAGCCATTAAACCATGTCCCAAAGTGCCATGGCCACAGGTTTCTTGAACACCTCCAGGGAGGGTGACTCCACCACCTCCCTGGACAGCCTGTTCCAATCCCTGACCACTCTTGCTGCAAAGAAATTGTTCCTAATCTCCAACCTAACCCTCCCCTGGCACAATTTCAGGCCATTTCCTCTCCTTCCATCGCCTGATACTAGGGAGAAGAGACCAACTCCCAGCTCCCAAGACCAACTCCCAAGACCACTCCTAGCTCCAGTCTTCTTTCAGGGAGC
>WBNM01035435.1:0-53685 GCA_013399055.1 Ramphastos sulfuratus
ACCCCTACCATTCTGTGAGCTGAGAAATTGGTGCTCCTGTAGCTTCCAGGTGCTCCTGCCTTTGCTTACCAGCACAGTATTCCAACTGCCACCTCAAGCAGTTTTCCTTTTGGTTTTTAACTTTGCATTAATTCCATTTGTTTTTGTAGCCCGTTTTGAAACCCTTGTTTTCAAGATGTTGTTTGTCTTTTTTAATGCTTTCAGCTCTGCTTGTTTGTCCCTTTTAATTTTTTGTTTCCCTTTTTGTTTTTGGCATTTTTTTTAATTTTTTTTTTTTCCATCACCCTCTGGGATCCCCTCCCAAAATATTGACCCCGTGACCTGTGTGACCTTTCAACCCTACAAATGATTTCCTCCCTTCCTTTGGGGGCTTGGTGCTTCTCCACCTAGTAGTTTAAGACTAGCCAAAAATGCAAGGCAAGGCTTGAATAACTCTCCTCCAGTGAAAGAGCTGAAAGAACCCTCTGCAGTTGATGCCTTCCGATCCCGCAGCATCAGTGTGTCTGAACATGTGGTCCGCAGGTAGAGGCACTTTAAATGGGGAGAAATCCAAGAGCAACTCAGCACTTGGAAGTTTGAACTGTGAGGGTGGGTGGCAGCAGGGGGGATTTTGCATGTGGGATGCTTTGCATGACTTTGGTACCCCCAAGAAAAACCTGGCCTCAGGCACAGGGAAGAGGTTTTGGGAAGGTCTGGTGGATATCTGATGGCTTCCCAACGATGCCTGTGAGGTTGTCATTGTCACACTCTGTGCTGTGTGTTTTGGTGATTTTGCCCTATTCTCTGATGCTTTAGCACCAAAAATTGCTGGTTGCAAAGTAAAGGTGGTGAGGGAGGGGAAAAAAACCACCAACCAACCAAAAAACACCAAAAAACAAAAGGAAAAAGGTTGCATTCTGTGCAAGTGAGAGTCCTGGTTCAGACTTGCCAAACCTTCAGCCTTCTAAGCAGTGACTTCCCCAGGTGAAGCTTTTTTCCCCTCTGCAAAATTAGGTACACCAAGGTCATAGAATCACAGAATGGTTTGGGTTGGAAGGGAGCTCCAAAGGTCATCCAGTCCAACTCCCCTGCAGGCATCAGGGACATCCTCCACTAGATCAGGGTGCTCAGAGCCTTCTCCAGCCTCACCTTCAATAGCTCCAGGCATGTGGCCTTAATTCCCTTCCTGGGCAACCTGTGGCAGTGTTCCAGCACCCTCATGGTGCAGAATTTGTTCCTCACATCCAATCTAAATCTGCTCTGCTCTCCTTTCAAACAATTGTCCCTCATCCTGTCCCTGCAGGCCTTTGCAAACAGTCCCTCTGCAGCCGCCTTGTAGCTCCCTTCAGGTACTGGAAGGCTGCTGTTAAGTGTCCTGGAGTCTTCTCTTCTCCAGGCTGAACACCCCCAGCTCCCTCAGCCTGTCCTCATAGCAGAGGTGCTCCAGCCCCCTGAGCATTTTCCTGGCCCTGCTCTAGACCTATTCCATCCAGTCCATGTCCTTCCTGTCTTGCGTGCTCCAGAGCTGGACACAGCACTGCAGTTGAGGTCTCACCTGAGCAGAGCAGAGTTGCACAATCACCTCTCTCCATCTGCTGTTCTCTTGTATTTCTGTTTCAAAATTCAGATCATTACCCTTAATCATAGAGTTGTTTAGGCTTGGAAAGACCTTCCAGTCTGAGTCCAAAGAAGGTGCCAAACCATAAAGAATTTGGCTGTACCTTAGCTTAGTTTGTGGGTCAATGGCACAAGGAGTTGTCTCACTCAAACCCTGCCCTCCAGCCTGTTACTGCAACCATTTTAAACTGCCTTGCTAAGGTGGCTGATTTGAAGGCAGAATCCTCTCTAGTCTGCTACCAGTTTCCTGTTCAGAGTGCATTTTTTTCCTGTCTCAAGTTAAATTAGGTTTTACTAAGCTGCTGAATTTGGAGGGGGTGAAAAAAAAGCCAACAAACCAAAACCCAAATCACTATGCAGATAGGATGCACCAGAGGAAAAAAAGCAAACCACAGGATTCAAAAGTTAAACCTTGAGTGCCCCAGGTTGTGGCTCATGGGCAACATGTTGCTGGGGAACCTCTGCAGGTCATGGGATGCTTGCTCTCATGATAGATTAGCAAACTCCAAGCATGGTGCTGCTGCTTACTCTTTGCTTGGTGCACTTGCCCATGGGCCACCCAACCTCAGAGAGCCTGGGCAGCTGATGGACATTTAACCCTTTCTCAGCCTCTCCAGTTCAAATGCACTTTCTGCAGTGACAATCCACAAAGCACAACGTGAGGCCAAGCCAAAACCAGCCTTACCAAGTCCTGGGTTTGATGCCTGGTCACCACTCTGATCTGGCACATGCATGTATGGCAGGTGGTGCTGCATCAAAGTGTCTTTGGGGTGAGAGGGACAAGCACTGTGCAATGTGATCTGTCAGTTGGAAACCTTCTCTTCCAGTCGGATCCAAACATCCATCACCAGTTCAAGCCTGGGCTCTGCAGATGAAAATTCAATGGCACAGGCTGATGACAACTTAAAAACCCTCCACTTAGAGCTGACTGAGACCTGTCTGGATATGATGGCTCGCTATGTCTTCTCCAACTTCACTGCAGTGCCCAAGAGGTGAGGGTCAGCCTGTGGTGACCATGGCAGAGATGTGTTGAACTTCATATTTCACTTTATCAGTGGAATATAACTGTGGTATGATTTGAGATCATAGACTCATGGAATGGTTTGGGTTGGAAGGGACTTCCAAAGGTTATCCAGTCCTACCCACCTGCAATCAGTAGAAATATCCTCCACTAGAGCAGGTTGCTCAGAGCCTTGTCCAGCCTCACCATCAATAGCTCCAGGAGTGGGATCCAAACTGCCTCCCTGGACAATCTGTTGTAGTGTTCTGGCACCCTCATGGTGCAGAACCTGTTGCTCACATCCAATCTAAATCTGCTCTGCTCTCATTCCAAACCATTGTCCCTCATCCTGTCACTGCAGACCTTTTTAAACAGTCCCTCTGCAGCTGCCTTGGAGCTCTCTCAGGTCCTGGCAGGCTGCTATTAGGTGTCTCTTTTCTCCAGGCTGCACAACCCCAGCCCCCTCAGCCTGCCCTCATAGCACAGGTACTCCTGCCTCCTGAGCAGTTTTGCATCCCTCTTCTGGACCTGCTCCTATCAGGTCTATGTCCTTTCTGTGAGGAGATCCTGGCAGGCCCAGGCTCTGAAGCTCTTCCTTGCAGATAAAAGGTGGCTGAGGTAAATAGATGATGGCTAAGGGCAGTCCACTGGAGCCAACTTTCCGGACAGAGATGCCTTCAAGGCATGCTGCCTGTGAGCAGTGCTTTGCTTTCTGTCCTTGCTGGATAATCACTGTGTGCTCTGCAGAGCTCAGTGTTGTGCCAGCTGGCTTCAAATGGAGGGCATTGTTTTCTTGATGACCCTTCCCAGAAGGAGATAGGTAGCTGAGAAAAGGCTCCTTCCCTCCTGCTGCTTGATGTGTGTCCAGGACTGAAGGAGGTTGCTCTGTTGTGTGGGTCCTGTGGCACTGCTCTCAACTGCTATCAAATTCACCTCATCCCTTGTCCTGATTTCTGTGTGGCCAACCAGAGGCTATGTTGAAAATGCTGTGTGAAGGACAGCAGACACTACCTCCTACACAGTGACAGAGAGTGGTTTTGGTTAGAAAAGACCTTTAGAAAGGATCAGCCAGTCCAGTCATTAACTCTGCACTGTCAGGTCACCACTAAACTGTGGTCCTCAGCAGCACATCCCCATGGCTTTGAAAACTCTCCAGGGATGGGGACTCCACCACTGCCCTGGGCAGCCTGGGCCAGGCCTTGACAACCCTCGAGGGGAAGAAATTGTTCCTCATGTCCAACCTAAACCTGCCTGGGTACAACCTAAGACCTTTTCCTCTTCTCATGTCATGAAGGAACCTCCAGTGTGCTCTGCAGTCTTAGAGCTGTGTTCATCACAAATGTGTTTCTAGGTCTCCTGTGGGTGAGTTTCTGCTGGCTGGAGGAAGGACAAAGACATGGCTGGTTGGTAACAAGCTGGTGACCATCACTACAAGCGTTGGAACAGGCACAAGGTCCCTGCTTGGCCTAGACTCTGTAGAGCTCCAAAGCAGCACAGAATCAAGGTAATTTTTACTCCTATTTCCAGACCTTTCCACCTGACGCAGTCACTTAACCTTTGTTACAGTGCAGCTTTGAAGTTTTCCTCTTACCAGAAGAGCAGAGTCTTGTTTGTCCAGCATGGCTGAGCCCTCTCTCAGGATCATCAATATCTTCTTATTCCACAGCTCAGACCCTGTTTTGCAAGTGAGGCAAACCAAAGAAGCTCCAGCAAAACTGGAATCTCAAGCTGGGCAGCAGGTCTGCAGAAGCTCTCGCAACAGAGTCCGATCCATGTCTGGTAAATTCCTGTCCTGGAGTCTTGCTGCCACTTCTGGGGCTGTGTCACAGGCTTGAGTGTCTTAAGTGCCTGCTGAAGAGACCTCACTTTAAACTGATCTGAGAATCTAGACCTGTCTGGTGGCTAATAGGAAGCAGGGAGCAGTGGCTGGTGGCCCCAGGAGGAGTGGTGCTTCTGCTTGACTCTCCTGCCGGAGAAGCTTTGGTGTTTAGTGAAGTGAGCACCAGCAGTGAGAATCACCTTTGGTTGGCTGACTTTGTGGGTTATAGGAAACACAGGGAATGAAAAGTTCTCTTAGGTTCCCAAGCTTAAAAGGGTTCATGGAATTCCAGTGTGATGAGGCTGGGAGGAACCTCTGGGAATCATCCAGTCCAAGCCCCCTGCTAAAGAAGGGCACCCACAGCAGCTTGCCTGGGGTCACAATGTCCAGACAGGTTTGGAAGCTCTCCAGACAAGGAGGCTCCACAACCTCTCTGGGCAACCTGCTCCAGGGCTCCAGCACCCTCAGACCAAACAACTTTCTCCTCCTGTTCAGGTGGAACCTTCTGGGTTCCAATTTGTGCCCCCTGCCCATTGTCCTGTCACTGGGCACCACCACTGAGAAGAGTCTGGCCCCATCCTCTTGCCCCCCACCCTTTGGCTGTTGCAGAGCATTGATCAGATCCCCTCTGGGGCTGCTCTTTTGCAGGCTCAACAGCCCCAGAGCTCTCAGCTTTTGTTCCTCACTGAGATGCTCCAGGCTCCTCAGCATCTTTGTAGCCTCTGCTGGACTCTCTCCAGAAGCAGACCTCTGAGATACTGTTAGTGCTAACTGACCATGGCTCTCCTACTGCTGTGTCTCTCTCCCTAGGTGGTCATGCCTTACGTGTGGGTGCCTTAGACAGCTCAGCCTCCCATTTTCCCAGTGGCTCAGCTTCCCAAGGGACACAGGCTCCTCCTGCTTCTGCCTCTCGATCAGAGAAGACTGCTGCTGCTCCACAGACACCTCTGCAGAAGGAAAAAGCAAACTTAGCTGCCTATGTCCCACTGCTGACACAGGGATGGGCAGAAATCCTCGTGCGCAGACCCACAGGTAAAGTGTGGAGTCAGCTCCTTTGACTTCATAAGAAACCAGAGCCTGGGTGAAGAAGAAAAAAAACATATTTACTTGGAAATAGATCTCTTTATTGCTTACTACCTCTTGGAACTAACAGATAGAATGTTTTGGGTTGGAAAAGACTTTAAAAGATCAGCCTAGATGCTTTGAAATCACTCTGTAGTGTTTTAAGTCTACAAAAGCCCTGGGAAAAGATTGAAGCAAAGACTTCAGTTTGTACATTAAGTCCTCTTTCAGAGCTAAAGGCAGATAAATACCAGCTCTGCTTTACATTTCCCATATGGGGCCTTTCTTGAATGTCTGTGTGGTGGTGTAGATTCCCATGCAGGTTTGAGAGAAGTGAGGCTTAGGAATGAGTAGAGCAGCTACTTGGTTTTGTCTGCTGTTAGGAATGGAGTAAGAGTATGTCCAAGATCAACATCTAGAATGCTGCTGGGTAACACCACATGGGCAAGGAGTTGTCATTTCAGCTGAAAGTTGTTTCATGAGAAAGTAAGTGATCTGATATCAGCTGTGCAGCCTGGAGAGGGGAAGGCTCCAGAGAGACCTGATAGCAGCCTGCCAGGACCTGAGGGAGCTCCAGGAAGGCTGCAGAGGGACTGTTTGCAAAGGCCTGCAGTGACAGGATGAGGACAGTGGTTTGAAATGAGAGCAGAGCAGATTTAGATTGGATGTGAAGAGAAAGTTCTGCACCATGAGGCTGCTGGAACACTGCAACAGGTTGCCCAGGGAGATGGGTGAGGCCCCATGCCTGGAGCTATTGAAGATGAGGCTGGAGAAGGCTCTGAGCAACCTGCTATAGTGGAGGATGTTCCTGGTGCTTGCAGGGGGGTTGGACTGGATAACCTTTGGAGCTCCCTTCCAACCCAAACCATTCTCTGATATCATCAATTATAACACCTGAGTGTTCTGGCTGCCTGTTGGGAGTCTGCTCTAGTAATGAATCACCAAGGATGGTGTTGGAAGAGCTTGGGGTGAAGAGCAGAGCACCAGGAGCTGCTTACTCAAAACAGGAGATGAATCTTACCCAGAACTCAGGGCTTGCTCTAGCTTGATTTTTCACTTGCAAAATCCAAACCAGTTTGTGCCTTTTGTTTTTTATGATGGGAATTATAACCTTGCTGGCATTGGGAATGCTTAATTCTCCTCCCTCCTTCTCTCTTACCAGGTAACACCAGCTGGCTGATGAGTCTGGAGAACCCACTCAGCCCATTCTCTTCAGATATTAACAACATGCCCCTGCAGGAGCTCTCCAATGCCCTCATGGCTGCAGAAAGGTTTAAAGAACACCGAGAAACAGCTCTCTATAAATCCCTCTCTGTCCCCTCCTCCAGCCTGGCCACTGGGACAGCCAAACCATCGCTTCTCCAGCGCTCCAACACAGGTGAGAGATGTCACACCAGCACAGCTGCCATGGGCCTGTGTAATGCCTCTTGGGGTTACTGCAGGTCTTCTAGAGCAGTCAAGTTAGCAGCATGAGGAATAACACAGCAGTGAGAAGGGCAACCACTTCTTGTCCATAGAAACTGTCAGTGAAACATTCCCTTCCTCCTGGCTTCTGATGTTCCATCAGAAAAGAACTTCTCTTTCTTCAAGAGAAGAAAGAGGAGGAATGGAGCTTCTCTTGATGGTTCATGTCTTTCATGCTGTTTCCCAAATGAAAATGAACCAAGTCATGGATCTTTTCCCTCTTCCACTTGTTTGGAGCTGATCTGGGCATCCCACATGTGGATAGATCTTCCCATGCAGTGTTTCCATTTCCATTTGTCTCCAGTATGGGCATTTGTGTTGGGCATGGAGAGGGCTGTGTTCCTGAGAGAATGGCCTGGTGCAAAACCTTGCCAGCCTGGGGCAGTTGGCTGCTGCTGTTTGGTCTGGCCAAAACCAGACTGTCTTGTACAGCCTGAGACAGCAGAGTGCAACTCCTGGTGGCTGTGGATTTGTTCACCTCTTAAAGAGAGTGCTCAGGCTTCAGACTGGTGCAGTTGAATCACTTCAGTTTCTTTTAATGGCTTTATTTTAACAGAGTGCCCAGGGATTTTCTCTATATTTGGGGCTAGCTCATTTCTAAAAGAGCTGTTAGTGTTGAGGGGGTTGGTGGTGGCCAGCAGCTGAAATTTGTAAAGCTTTGTGTAATCCCTGCTCAGAGTTAACAGCATCTAACACTGAGGGTCTGAGCCCTGTCAAAACTGAGCAGTGCTCACAGCAGACAAGGGATTTTTTGGGGGAGGTGGCACAATCATGGCATCCTAGAATGGTTTGGGTTGGAAAGGACCAAAAAAGGTCATCCAGTCCAACCCCCTACAGGCAACAGGGACATCCTCCACTAGAGCAGGTTGCTCAGAGCCTTCTCCAGCCTCACCTTCAATAGCTCCAGGGATGAGGCCACAACTCCCTGTCTAGGCAACCTGTTGCAATGTTCCAGCACCCTCATGGTGCAGAACTTGTTCCTCACATCCAATCTAAATCTGCTCTGTTCCCATTCCAAACCATTGCCCTCATCCTGTCCCTGCAGGCCTTTGCAAACAGTCCCTCTGCAGCCTCCTTGTAGCCTTCTTCAGGTACTGGAGGGCTGCTGTCAGATCTCCCTGGAGCCTTCTCCTCTCCAGGCTGCACACCTCCAGCTCCCTCAGCCTGTCCTCATAGCAAAGGAACTCCAGCCCCCTGAGCATTTTTGTGCCATAGATTATTTGGAGATCTGATAAAAATGCTGGATTTCAGGTTTGTTTTTTGAAGAGGCCAGGATGTGATTTGGCAGTGCTGGAGTAAGGCTTGGACTCAATGATCTTAAAGGTCTTTTCCAACCTTAATGATTCCATGATTTGTAGGATTTCAGAATGTGCAGATACAAAATTAGACTCAAAGTCAAATGATCACCTTATGAAAAAATTATTTAAACCCTTATCCATGACCAATTTTATTGAATTGTGCTGTCTAGGTGCTAGCACCCAACCAAATGCCCCTCCTGGCAGTCTGAGAAGACCATTTTTGGCCACATTCTTCTTGCTACAACTTCTACTTGCCAGAGCTGGCTGGTGAATGAATGTGTTAAAGGCTTTTTGCTGTCAGACTCTGACATTCATGTTGGTTTTCCTCTTCAGAGGTTAAACCCATGTGAATCTTGCTCATATTTCCAGTCTTCAGACTCTCTCTGGGTTTAGAATTCCTCTTTTAGCCAGAAGTGTGTAGGTGAGGAAAAGCTCAGGCTGCTTTCTGTGCTTAGGGCATCACTGAGGAATTTCCTCTTGCCAAACCTCACCAAGATGCATCCTTCAAAGAGAGCAGTTTGGGTCTGCAGTGTTTGAATGTCTTTATGCCTCCTTATTTGTGTCGTACCCCTTAAAATATCCCTTTGGCATCTGGTGACCTTATCCCCAGCTTGCTCTTTCCTTTTGGTTTGATTTCTTTATTTCTTTGGTTTTTAGTAGGCTCTTGGTTACATTTTTAAACTCTGTACTTTTTAATTTGATTTTGATTTTTGTTTTGTTTTGTTTTCTTCACATAGTCTCTCCTTCCTTTTTGATGTAGCTGCTCACTTGATTTCCCTTTGCAGTGGCCTCTTTCTCTTCCATGTACCAGTCCAGTTGTCAAGGGAAGTTGCACAGGAGCATATCCTGGGCAGGTATATTTATAATATCTTTAAGGAAACAAACCCAACCAAAGTATTGCCATAGAAGAACACCTCTGATTCATAGAAAATGTATCCCTCATCCTTCATCTCCCCTTTCATGTCTCCTGTCTGTACCCAGTCTCATTACTCTCAACAAATGGGATCTTGACTAGCATGAAGAAGTCCAAGCCAGACCCAACATCTGCAAGCTTTCTTAAAGCAGCTTTGCTTTTAGCTGGGGTGGGCTGAGGCATGAGGCAGGGCATGAATTAAAGGACAGATTGATTGAATTACTCCCTGATTAATTGAATTACTCCTTGAGTAATTAATTTCTTTTCAGCTCCATTTCACAGCTGCCTTTTTACAAGCTTCCACTTCTGAGAACAGTGCAGCAGGAGCAGGTTTCAGGCTTTTCAAGGACAAGCTCAAATGGACTCAGCCCACAGGAATCTGTCAGAACTGGGCACAGAAAAGCTGAAAGGAGCTGATTTATATATCTGAGGTCTATATAAAACTTGACATTACAAGGGATGCTGCTTCCAAGTTTTATCTGTAATGAAGAGGAAACACATTTCAGGGCAACACCTGCTCCATTCTAGCTTGGAGGCTCTAAAGCAGCATCAAATCTTTCTCCACTTCAGTAAAATTAACCAGAGTGGAGATCCAATTGCCTACCTGATGAGCACACCACCTGCATTGCTTTGCTAATCTGCAGTGCTTTCTGATTTTAATTAGAGAGGTTGAAATGGCTTTCTGCCTCCTTTTCCTTCACTGGAAGATCCTCTGTAGAGCAGCAGGGTGTTTGGAACCTCTGGTGGTTGTTGTCATGAACCTCTTCCCAACAGCACAACCACCCTGCAGGAAAACATTGCTCCCTGCTTCTCCTCTCTGCTGATATTCTTCTCTTCCCACCTAAAGAGTAATTAGGCAGTGCTCAGATTATTTGAACCCAGCAGCAAACTTGGCAGTTGTGGGGGAGCTCAGGAAGCTTGGAAGCACTGGATGTGTGCAGGTGTGTTCTGGCTTGGACAGCTAACCAGATCAGCACGTTGTTTTGGGGTTGTTTTGGGGTTGTTTTTGTTTTATTTTTTTTTAGAAGGTTTTGTGTGTGCAATGCTAACTCTTTAATTGCTTCTTTGAAATAACTTTGGTCCTGCGAGCTGAAATCAATCCAGGAAAAGCTGCTTTAGTGGTTTGGTTTGTTTTTACTTTAATTTTGTTTTCTTTTTACTTTAATTTTGCTGATTTGTTTTGGTTCTTTAATATAATTTGTGTGTATGTGTGTGTGTGTGTGTGTGTGTGTGCTGATTTTATTTGACTTTTTAATTTTACTTTGGAAAACAAATCTTGGCCTTTCAGATTGGTCTTCCAGTCCCTTGTGTGCATAATGGGAAGCCTCCTGTTCTCCAGCCTTTTCCTCAGGACAAAAAAAAAACAAAACAAAACAACAAAACAAACTAAAAAAAAAAAAAAAAAAGGTCAAGAGTGGAGCCTTTGGTCAGACTCATCCCTGTGCTCAGGGTCACTGCCTCCTCCACTACAGGCAGGGCTTCCAAGGAGCTTTCTTGTCAGTGTGGTTTCATTGAGCATGTGTCTGGTCAGCTGCCAGGTGCAGGTTTCCCAGTATTGCTGCAGTGCCTGTGTCCCTCCTGCTCTCTTTGCCCTTTGCAGACATCCAGGGCTGAATTGATTTGCTTCTACTCAGACATACTAGGAAAACTGCCAGACTCCACCTAAAGAGCTCCTGGTGGAACTCCTCATCTCCTTCTAGGCCACTACAAGGCAGAGGAGCATTGCAAGATGAGGCAACCATAGTTTTGCACAGAACCCATCTCTACATTGCCTGGATGATGATGAACCTTTAATGCTAGTCTCATACTTTCTTACATCTCTGTAGTTCCTGTCTGTCCTGATAACCAAGCATTGGTGTCCAAGGTCCCATTTCCTCATCCTGTCCCCTGCTTGTTCATCAGTAACAACTGGAACCAACTGCACTGATTTGGACCCAAGGAGATGCAGCCCTTTGCTGTGAGGGTGAGGTGATCAGCTATTCTGTACACAGAAGGGCAACACCAGGAGCAAGTCTGACATGACAAACAATCAGAGAACCAGAGCACTCAGTCAATGTGGTCTTCCATTGAAATCCCATAGGGAAAAGGCTGGTACTTGAGAGGAGAGGATGGGGGCCTGCCCAGCTGGGCCTCTCTACAGACTTCAGTTGTTCTGCCTTGTGTCTCGGTAGAGTCAGCGGTGGTGCTGGAGGAGGGGAGCCCCTTGGAGATGGAGCTGAAGGAAGCTGAGTCCCCAGTTGAGTCTCCAGAGAGTGAGGACATTGACACTTCGTGTTCTGAACAAGTCCTGAGTGAGGAAAGGTTTGGTAAACCCCACGAGTCTTACAGCAGGGTAAGAAGAAACAGGTTGACTGCTTCTGGACTTTTAAAGCCCATCCAGTCCAACCCCCCTGTAGTCAGCAGGGACATCTGCAACTAGAGCAGGTTGCTCAGAGCCACAAACAACCTGACCAGGTTCCAGGGATGAGACATCTCCCACCTCTCTGGGCAACCTGGGCCAAGGTCTCGCCAACCTCAGTGCCAAAAATGTCTCCTTTCTCTCTAGTCCAAATCTCCCTCTTTTAGTTTCAAACCTCCTGGGCTGCCAGCACATAGTGATGGCTCATGGCCAGCTTTTCACCCACCAGCATCCCCAGGCCCTTCTCCACAGGGCTGCTCTCCAGCCCTTCATCCCCCAGCCTGGATTGATACCAAGGATTACCCTGACCCAGGTACAGGACCTTGCACTTGCCCCTGTTGAACCTCAGGAGGTGCTGCTTCTCCAGCTTGCCCTGATGAACCCCTCTTGGCAGCATCTGGAGGAGCTCACTAATGACACAGAAATGCAGATGAAGCCCCACTGGAGCCTTTGGATGGCTTGGGTGGCAGAGCAGCAGCACTTCAGGCCCATGTTGTGCAGGGTCCTTGGTCTCCAGTGCTCTGTTCTGGGCATCTTTCTGCTCGCCTCTCCCTGGACCTGTCAGAGGGGCACCCTCAATCCTTACTGTTGTCAGCTTTTATTTTGCCTGCCAGGAAAACTTCTCATCATTGTTTCTCCCTCTTTAAGTCCTCCTCAACCTCCAGCCAAGATGAAAAATCTCTGAAGTGTGAAGAGCTGGTGGAGGGTGGCATTCCCATCGGGAGAGTCCTGCCAGCAGAGGATGGGCGCACACTGGAGGAGCTTTCCTTCCAGCCCTCCCAGCCCCTCAGCAAGTCCAGCTCCTCCCCCGAGCTGCAGACTCTGCAGGAGGTCCTCAAAGATGCCAACGGCAGAGAAGTGACAAGGAGGCTGAGCACAGAAGTGAAATCCAAGTCCCAGTCAGGGAACCTGGAAGGGGAAGGGCTGGGCAGTTGGCTGGGCAAGGGAGAGGATGGCAGAGTGACTGGGTCGGGGGGGTTGGATGGCACTGGTCCTGTCACCTCCCCTCGCTCCCCCTCTGGGCACCGCCCCCGAGGATACACCATCTCTGACTCAGCCCCATCAAGGAGGGGAAAGAAGATTGAGAGAGAGGCCTTCAAGAGCAGAACTGCAGCTTCCAATGCTGAGAAAGTTCCTGGAATAAACCCCAGGTGGGTGCTGGGGCTTCTCTGCAGCGAGAAGCAGTGAGCTCAGAGTCACTGCAGCCATGGCTGCTGGGTTTGTGGGCTCCACAAGGCAGTGCCTGGTTCAGAACCTAGAGGCATGACCTGCTTTTCAGCAGCTGATGAAGGCACCATGAAGTCACTACCACCAAAGCAGCATGGTGATTTAGGAGATGGGTCTCTGAAGGGGTGAAAGAAATAGGTGAAGAGTTTTGTCATTTTAGGGTCTCTCCCAGTTTAGAGTCCCAGTACATGTGTGGCTGGAATGCAGGCCACCTACAGTTGATGTGGCTGTCAACAGGCTGATTTGTTGTGCTTGCATTTCCAGAAGGGGTTAGAATAGTTGCTTTTTGAACTTCAGCTATTGGGAGTTGCCCAAAATTCCATGATGTGACAATCTTCATCTTCTGAGGGCAGGTAAAATGCAGAGAGCTGTAAAATCACTTCCCTGCTTGCCCTGAAGGACCCCCATGGCTGTGAGGCAGGAGTGAAGCCTCACTCCTTCTCCAGCCTACCTTTTGAACAGGGGATTTGTGCAGCTGCTGCTGTTTAACACAAACATTGCTTGCCTGACAGGGCTCTGTTACAACCCATGGTCAGGCCATCATCTAAAGTGTCTCTAGGAGATGAATAACTCTCTGTTAGCCTTTCAATTGCCTCTCTTTTTCTTCTGTACCTAATGGTTTTTTTTTTTACATCCAACAGATCAAAACTGACTTCATTTTTATGGTAACAGGACCCTTTCCCCCCCTCTTTCTCCTTCAGCTTTGTGTTTTTACAGTTGTACCACTCCCCATTCTTTGGTGATGAGAACAACAAGCCCCTTTTGTTGCCAAATGAGGTAGGAAAAAGTTTTTATTTCCTTTTAAAATTCTTGTAGTTAATTTTGGGGGGACCTAAATGACAGTAATGAATGTCCAGCTCAGATGGTGTGATTTAAAAGTGTTTCCTTCTCAACCTCCATCCTGGTGACTCCCACTTGGATTAAATTGGAATACTATGTGCAGTTCTGGAGCCCCCAGCACAGGAAGGACATGNGCCTTGAGTGACCTGTACTGGTGGGAGGATTGGAACTGGATGATCCTTGAGATCCCTTCCAGCCTTACCATTCTATGATTCTGTGCTGGGAGATTGGGCAGGTGCTGTTTCAGGATCCCAGCCAGCAGGCAGGGTGATCTGTGGAGGTTTGAGGTTAGCTGTTAGGAGGAGCTCAGGGTGAAAGCTGAGCAGTAGGTGACAGGGGCAGGATGTCACTTGGAGAGACACCTCAGCTCTGCATGTAATTTGGAGTGGCCAAGAAGCTTTCTGTGGTTGTAGGAAAAATTGGTCATATATTTGCTAAAGAAGCAATACTGGAATGAGGTTCCTGAGAACTGAGCACCACAGAGCTCCTACTGAGCATTTCCCCTCCCTTTAGGTTTGGGTGGTCAGGAGGTAGGGAGTCTGAGTGAGGCGCCCCCCCTGCAGCTACTGGAAGTGTTCTTCAGAGCAAGAGACTTTCATGCCTGGAGCTTTATTTGTCATGGCAACTGCATCCAACCCCTGCAGTCTGCCAGCAGCACTTCATCTGAGCTACAGAACCAAGGCAGTGTGGTGACAGGTGCCACGGAGCACTGCTTGGCATCTTGCACCAGTGGTGCTCCGTGCCCTTGCCAAACAGAGTATGGCAGGGTCACCAAGGCAGACACCAGTGAGGGTCAGGAACCTGTGCTGGCACTCTCCTGAAGGCCTTGTGGGGAGGGCAGTGAGTGTGTGGGGGTAGATTTGTGAAGCTGTGGCCAATGTTTTGCTTGCAGACATTTGAAAGGTCAGTGCAGCTGCTGGACCAGATCCCCTCCTACGACACGCACAAGATCGCTGTGCTCTACGTTGGAGAAGGACAGGTGAGCTCAGCCCTGCCTGCTTCCACCTCAGCAGGCACCACTGCTCCAGCTGCCACATTTCATGGAGTCAAGACTGGTTGCAGTTGGAAAGGACTTTTTGAGGTCATCCAGTCCAACCCCCCCTGCAGCTAGCAGGGACATCTGCAACCAGAGCAGGTTGCTCAGAGCCCCAAACAACCTGACCTGGAGTGGTTCCAGGGGTGGGACATCTCCCACCTCTCTGGGCAACCTGGGCCAGGGTCTCACTACCCTCAGTGTAACAAAGGTCTTCCGTTCTAGTCTGAATCTCCCTCTTTTAGTTTAAACCATTACCCCTTGTCCTGTCCCAGCAGGCCCTGCTCAAAAGCCTGTCCCCAGCTTTCTCCTCCTCCCCCTTAAGCACTGAAGAGCTACCAGGAGGTCTCCTGGAGCCGGCTCCAGGCTGAACAATTTCTCCTCCTCCTGCATGGCCTTGCTTTACCTTAATTTCTTGTACTAAAATCAATGCCTTCTTGGAGGCCTTCTAGGAAGGCAATAAGCCATCAGCTGGTGCTGCTGGAGTGCTCTCAGCACTCACCATGGGGCTCCCATCTCCCCCTTTCCTAGAGCAACAACGAGATCGCCATCCTCTCCAACGAGCACGGCTCCTACCGCTACACCGAGTTCCTGACTGGCTTAGGGAAGCTCATTGAGCTCAAAGACTGTCAGCCAGATAAGATCTACCTCGGTGGCCTGGATGTATGTGGAGAGGATGGGCAGTTCACCTACTGCTGGCACGATGACATCATGCAAGGTAAGGTGGCTCCAGATGCTCTCTTCCCATCCGAGCTGCCTTCTACAAAGCCTTTATGTTGTAGGGATGTAGTCAAGACCTGAGGCTCTCTTCTCCTCCCTTTCACAGAATCATAAAATTACAGTGGTTAGAAAGGGCCTCTAGAGATCATCCTGTTCAACCCCCATGCCAAGGCAGGGTCACATAGAGAAGGTCACACAGGAACACATCCAGGCAGGTTTGAATGCCTCCAGAGATGGAGACTCCACCACTTCTCTGGGCAGCCTCCTCCAGGGCCTGACCACTCTTGCAGCACAGAAATTGTTCCTAATGTCCACCCTAACTCTGCCCTGATGCAATTTCAGGCCATTTCCTCTCCTGTCACCTGATACTAGGGAGAAGAGACCAAACCCACCTGACTCCAGACTCCTTTCAGGCAGTTGTAGAGAGCAATGAGCTTTCCCCTCAGCCTCTTTTTTTTCCAGACTGAACACCCCCAGTTCCCTCAGCTGCTCCTCACCAGCCCTGTTCTCCAAACCCTTCATCAGCTTTGTTATCCTTCTCTGGACCTGCTCCAGCCCCTCAATGTCCTTCTTGGACTGAGGGGCTGAGAACTGACCCCAGTACTCAAGCTGTAGCCTTGCCAGCGCTGGGTAGAGAGGGACAATCCCTGCCCTTGTCCTCTGGCCACTGTATTGAGAGAGCAGAACTTCTGTTTCCCATGATGGTGCTGTTGGTGCTACTTTGTGGCCCATTGCTGCTTGGAGCCCAGCCTGAGGACTTCTCTGTCTCCTCTCCAGCCATTTTTCACATTGCCACTCTGATGCCCACCAAGGATCTGGACAAGTATCGCTGTGACAAGAAGAGGCACCTTGGCAATGATTTTGTTTCCATCATTTACAATGATTCTGGAGAAGACTTCAAACTGGGCACCATAAAGGTACAAGATCTGACTTGTGGGTGGCTTCCAAAAGAGGCTGGTGGCTGCTTGCAGAACCTTCATTTCCTGTGTGTTTGCTTAGCAAACAGCATGGACATTCTGGAGGGGGGTTGTTGGCCATGGTGGGTTCACCTGTGTCTGGCATTCACAGGAGTCTGTCTGGCTGTCAGGGTAATTTTTTTTTTTTTCCCTGTTTGATTGTTTTGTCCTCAGGGGCAGTTCAATTTTGTGCATGTCATCATCACACCACTCGACTACGACTGCAACCTGGTGACGCTGCAGTGTCGCAAAGGTAGGAGCCTCTCTAGCCTTTGGTTTCAGCCTTTCCTCTGCTGGTGGTGCAGCAGCTGCCTTCACCCTGCAGGCTTTCTGTGTCTCAAAAGTTAAAATGTGCAGCAGAAACTCTCTGAAACCAGCTTGCTGCCCACTTAGGACTGGATATGGCCTGTTCATGTCCAAGATAAGAAGTGTCTTCCCTCTGTACTGCTCATGCTATCCCCAGAATCTCAGCATGATGAGGCTGGAAGGAACCTCTGGAGGTCATCCAGTCCAAGCTCCCTACTAAAGCAGGGCACCCACAGCAGCTTGCCCAGCATCACAATGCCCAGCTGGGTTTGGAAACCAGGCAAGGAGATTCCACAACCTCTCTGGGCAGCCTGCTCCAGGGCTCCAGCACCCTCACACCAAACAAGTTTCTCCTTCTGTTCAGGTGGAACCTCCTGGGTTCCAGTTTGTGCCCACTGCCCCTTGTCCTGTCACTGGGCACCACTGACAGGAGTCTGGCCTCATCTTCTTGGCCCTGCCCACCCCTCTGGCTGTTGCTGAGCATTGATCAGATCCCTTCTGGGGCTGCTCTTTTGCAGGCTCAAAAGCCCCAGGGCTCTCAGCCTTTCCTACTTAGAGAGATGCTCCAGGCCCCTCAGCATCTTTGTGGCCTCCACTGGACTTTCTCCAGTAACTCCTTGTCTTTTTTGAACTGAGGAGCCTAGAACTGGACACAGGACTCCAGCTGGGCCTCTCTATGGCAGAGTAGAGGGGAGGAGAACCTCCCTCCATCTGCTGACCTTCTTGGCTGTAGCCATCTTGGCTACAAGAGCACATTGCTGGCTCATCTGTCTTCAAGCTGAGGACAAAGTGCCAGCAGAGTAGAACAGATCCCTCTAACAATTGCTGGGGAATACAGGAGGAGATCTGAGGTAAAGGTCCCTGTGCCTTTGGCCTCTGCAGGAGCTGGAAGCCAGTCATGGCTCCATGTCAGCTCAGCAGTGCTGGTGCAGTGATCTGCAGGGGCATTTTCTTTCCTCTTAGTAAAGGGACACCTCTGAGGTGTTTTACACTCACCCTTTGGTTCATGTGTTGAGAAGCCCAGTGGGGTCTCCCCAGACCTTCATAGGGCAGCCAGAATTTGAGAGACAGTTGTGTTTTGTGCAAGTTCTGCTGCAGTTGGAGCTGTAGAGAACTTCTGAGCTTCTGTGATGAAGTTCTTCAGGTTATTTTGCTGATTTAGTTCCTGGCAACTCTTGGCTTGTGCTTGGCTGTCCCACAAGATTGCTCTTCCTTTTCTTGCTTTAAACCACAGACATGGAGGGCCTTGTGGACACCAGTGTTGCCAAGATCATCTCTGACAAGAACCTGCCCTTTGTGGCCCGTCAGATGGCCCTGCACGCTAACGTGAGTACCCCTGGGCTCCCTCAGACCTTCTGTCCTTCAGCTGCTGCCTTGGGCCCTCATCAGCTTCCAAGGCAATGAGTAGGGCTTGCTGAAGCAGGTTTTCTGCTTCAGTTATTGCTGTCCACCTTGGACCAGGTTATGACCTGGGGCTGGTCTCCAGCTGCTGTTAAACTCTACTGAAACCTTCTAATGAATCACAGAATCACAGAACTTTAGAGGTTGGAAGGGACCTTCAGAGATCATCCAGTCAAACCTCCCTGCCAAGGCAGGATCCCCTAGGGTAGTTCACACAGGAATGCATCCAGGTGGGTTTGAAAAGTCTCCAGAGAAAAAGACTCCACAACCTCTCTGGACAGCCTGTTCCAGTGCTCTGTCACCCTCACTGTAAAGANAAGTTTTTGCCATAATTATGTTCAAGTGTCTCCTTCCTTTGCCTCCTTTCTCCCCACATTAGATGGCTTCCCAGGTCCACCACAGTCGATCAAACCCCACTGACACCTACCCATCCAAATGGATCGCAAGGCTGCGGCACATCAAGCGGCTGAGGCACCGGGTGAGTCCAGGGCTCTGCTCCTGCTGTGGAGAGCTACAGAGCACACCAGAAGGTCATGAGGCAAGAGGAGCAGAGTCTCAGAACAGAGTCATTTGGATTGGAGAAGGCCTTAAAGATTCATAGAATGGTTTGGGTTAGAAGGGGCCTTAAAGATCATCCAGTTCCAACCCCACTCCCATGGGCAGGGACACTTCCCACTAGAGCAGGTTGCTCCTCATCCAGCTTGGCCTTGGGCACCTCCAAGGAGGGAACATCCACAGCCTCCCTGGGCAACCTGTTCCAGTGTCTCACCAACCTCCCTGGAAAGAATTTGTTACTAATCTGCAGTCTCAGTCTCCCCTCCTCAAGATCATCAAGTCTAACCATTTCTGACTCTCCCATGTCTGGTGCTAGTCATAAGATGTGTGTGAAGGTCAGAGTCCAGCTGCCTTGGGGATGAGCACTGCAGTGATGCAGATCTGGGCTGCTGAGCTTCCAAGCAGCTTCCCTGGTAGCAAAGGGCCTTGGGGACTTAAATAGCTGGGCCCAGAACTGTTGTCAGCTTGGCACCATGGAATAGAATAGAACCATAGAATGCATTGTGTGGGAAGGGGCCTTTAAAGCCCATCCAGTCCAACTCCTTGCAGTCATCTGGGACATTCCCAACTAGGGCAGGTTGCTCAGAGCCCCAAACAACCTGACCTTGCATGCTTCCAGGCATAGGGCATCTCCCACCTCTCTGAGCAGCCTGGGAGACAAGGTCTCACCACCCTGAGTCCCATGCTAGGGATGGTAGAACAAGCTGTCCTGAGGAGCCTGTCCTGCCCTGAGGGGGGGGTTAAGGGTTTGAGAGCTCATCTGTTCTTGCTTGATTTCCAGCTACGTGAAGAAACCCAGTACCAGACTCCTGGCCTTCCTCTGCAGATGCATTCATCTGCTCCCACCAAGCCCCCTGCCCAGCTGCCTCAGGACCCTCCTGCCACCTACGAGACAGGGCAGAGGAAGAGGCTGATCTCCTCGGTGGATGACTTCACCGAGTTCGTGTAGCCCCCAGCAGCTCAGGGTGCTGGTGCTGGGCCACAGCAGGCAGCAGAGGTCTGTTACCTGCCTGCTGACTCCTTGTGGCTGCATGGACCTGGTGGAGCAGGGTCTGCAGCTGCAGCTCCATAGCTGGAGGCTCAAGTGTTGCACTCACTCACTCACGCTGCCCCTGCTGTCTGGTGAGGAAGCCCAGCAGGTGCTCCAAGAGAGCCAACTCCACCTGCTTTGGCTTGATTGGGTTTCAGCTCCTTCAAGGCTTCCATCTCTGGTAGGTGCAGAACCTTTCTTTGGACTCCTTCCACACCAGCACCTGGTGGAAGCAGACAGAGTCTCACCTTCTGCAGCTCGCCGTGGAGTTGGATGGTGCAGGAATTGTGGGCATTTGGATGGTTTTATCAGGAATGAGACATGAAGGGCTGAAAATGCAGTTGCTATTTCTAAGCACCCTGGGATTCCAGCTCCTCTCCTGGCCTCTCAGCACTTGAACTCTTCAGGGCCTCAGACTGGTTCTGCTGCCAGCTCTGGTGGAAGTTCTTCTGGGTTCTGCTTCACCTCCCAAGGGTTCATCATCTCCGTTTTGACAGCTTCAGAGCAAACCCTCCACTTCATGCAGCAAGGATTTTACTGCCAGAGCTAGGACACAACTGGGAGGTGGATGGCCCATGGTGCAGCTGGGCCTTGGATCTTGGGCTGCCCACCCTGATCCCTGACTTCAAGGATTCAGCCAGAGGCCAGACCTGGCATTTCCATTGGCTGCAGCAGCACTGGGGGTAACCTGTCCCTCTCCATGCCCTCAGGAAATGCCTTTTGGAGAGACCTTTGACATATCTTTGGGCACCATCTCTGAAGGTTCTGCCTGCTTCACTAAAGCACAGGGACAGTGTCTGCTGCTGGGCCCTTGGAGCAGGTAAGAACTGTCCTCCCAGTACATGCATCTGCAGGTGGAGCCCAACTTGAGGTAAGCTCATCAGACACTACACTACCAAACTGGGAGAACCCATGGCAGCTGGATGATGCTGGGAGCACTTCATCTCCTGCTTTGTCTGTCCAGGGGGAGTGTGGCACTGTGGGGACACAACAGCCATGCCCTGACCCTGGAGATGAAGCCCAGTGCCATCTGCACAGGGGCTGTGAGGGGATGAAAGTGATGGCACTGGCTTGTGCAGGGACCTGGGGGACCTCCAGCTGTTCATTGTGTTTTGAGTGTTTCTAAGTTGTAAAGGAAATAAAACATTGGTATGGTTGGTGGCTTCCTGCTGGCCTGGGACAATTCCAACTGCTTCATGATCATGGGAATTCTTCCTCCTTTCCCCTTCCAGCTTTCCAAGCTGTGTCACTGCTGATTCAGTATCCACCACCTACCCTCCAGGTGCTGGACATGGTGCTGTGTTTCAGTCCTCTACTGGGACTCTGGTTCAGCTCCAGGTAACCTCTGCAGCAAGTTTGGGGCTATTCTGATGGTGCTTCCCAGCACAGATGAGCCAGAGCAGCTCTTTATGCAGTGGGAACCCCAGGCCTTAGCCTGCCTTGGCCAAGGCTCCCTCATGCTGAGCACTGATGGTGTCAGTCACAGCACAGAGCTGCCCTCATGACCTGGGGTGACAGATGGTGGGGGAGTAGGAAATCTTAGGGCAACAAAGCTGGGGAAGGGCCTGGAGAACAGGGCTGGTGAGGAGCAGCTGAGGGAAGTGGGGGTGCTTGAAAGGAGGCTGGAGGCAGGTAGGAGTTGGTCTCTTGTCCCCAGTATCAGGTGATAGGAGAGGAAAGGGCCCGAAATTGTGCCAGGGGAGGGTCAGGTTGGAGATTAGGAACAATTTCTTTGCTGCAAGAATGGTTAGGCACTGGAACAGGCAGTCCAGGGAGGTGGTGGAGTCTCCATCCCTGGAGATGTTCAAGAAATGTGTGGCCGTGGCACTTTGGGACATGCTTTAGTGGCTGTGGTGGTCCTGGGTGGATGGTTGGACTTGCTCTTCAAGGTCTCCTCCAACCTTTATGATTCTATGACCAGAATTTTAATGATCTCATAGAATCACAGAATGGTTTAGGTTAGAAAAACCCTCCAAGACCAAGCCCAACACCTCCATGCCCATTAAACCTNGAGCATCTTTGTGGCCTCCTTTGGGCCCGCTCCAACACTTCCATGTCCTTCCACTGCCTGACCACACGAGAACACCGAGGTGTGCAAGCAGCTGTCCCTGGCTAGCTGCGGCCCCTGCCTGGCTGAGCTCTCTCCGCGGGAGTGCTGAGTGGACGGATTGAGTGTAACAGAAGCTCGGGAGCCAGGTGGCAGCAGTCATCTTTTATTTGACCTTGTCAGTACCTCAGAAACATCCCCACAGTTACAAAGCTGCTATTCCTGTGTGCAGTGAAGCTTGACCAGGCAGTGACAGTCGGAGTGTTGGTCACAAACTTCTCTTTTACAAACCAAAGCACTTAGCAGAGTCCCCCCCTCCTCTCCCTCTTAAGCTGATGGCCGAGGGGGGGTTGTTGAAGCAGCTCTATACTGGTTGCATCTTTGTGAGCCAATAAATAAGAACCATCTCTTGGTGCCTACAAACACAGAAATAGACCTTCAGGAGTATGGATTGCTAGGGGCTGCAAGTCAAAGTGGATTGTGGGCGTGGGGGTAACCCCAGGACTAGGACCTCTGGCTGCAGCAAGTGCAAGGTGCAGGTGGTCCCTCAGCTGGGGCAGTGAAGGACCCCGGTGAGCATTGGCCATAGTTTGGCCAAGCCCAGGCTGTGATGAGAACTATGGATGCTGGCAGTGGTGCCCACCATGCTCGTGGGCCCTGACAAAGAGGTGTTTCTTGAAGGAACAACTGTGGGGTCCAGAGCTGCTCCCCATACTTCAGGGTAAGGGAAGAAGTAGGGCAGTTGTCTGATCTGTTTCTGCTCCTCTCTGATCAGAAGAAGCACTTCAGTCACACACATCAAGTCACACTCACACAGAGCAACAGGCACTTGGGAACACAAACTCTGACCACTCTTGGGGACCATCCTGGTTCCTCCTGTTAGCTTATCAAGAGCTTCTGAGCAGCCTCACCCCTGCCCCTCACCTCGTCCCACCCTCCTGCACTTCACTTTTACCACCAACCTCTTCCACTGAGCAAACTTCAGCTGAGAACTGGCCTGAACCTTCCTGGCTCTCGAAGACTCAAGAGGTGTCCAAGACCTGCTTGGTTGGATTTGACTCCCTGGATGTTCCAGCCTGGCCCTTGGGTGGCTGGAAGGGGATGCTGGGGTGCAGCCAGGGTGGAGCTGGAGTGGCTGTTGTGGTGCAGTTGTGCTGAGGAGATCTCCCAGGTAAGAACCCCAACGAGACCAAGGGCTGGTGGCCCACCCAGCAGCACCTGCCAGTGGCTCACTCCTTGTTCCATCTCTGCTGGCCAGAAAGCCACCAGAGTGGTGTTAGATGGGCTCCTCACTTCCACTTTGCAAGTAGTTTCTGTTTCTGCACCCAGAACCTTGCCTTCTTGTGAGGCAGAGCCAGAAACTTGGCCTTGAAGGACAGAAGTGTTCCTGAGTTTCCCCCAGGACTTGTGCTCACCTCCCTGCTCATTCTGTCTGCTCCAGGCACCTGAAGTCCTCCATCTCCAACAACTGCTGCTGAACCCTAGGCACCTCTTCATCCTCCCCTCTTCCACCTGCCTCTCCTCCTCACTGAGAAAGCTTCATGGTTACTGCTGTGAGTTTTCTCCCTCTACTTTGCAATCTGCTCTTTCAGCAACCTCCATGGTGCCCAACCTCCATCTCACTGTGCCACAGCACCCATCTCACTGTGCCATAGCTTAAGGTCATGGAGTCCAACACATCCTGCTGCAATCTTGCCACAGCATCTGTCCTTCCTATCAGCGGAGTCATTCAAAGGTAACTTTCACCAAAGCCATCCGGAGCACCTCTGTGTCCTCCTTCAGCCACCCAGAGGGGCCTGGGGAGGTTCCTGGAGCCAAGGAAGCAACTGGAATGAAATCTTTTAAAGTATGGAACAGTAGCCTGGGTTTGGTTGGAAGAGACCTTTAAGGTCATGGAGTCCAACCCTTACCCCAGCACTGCCAGGTCACCACTCAACCATGGCCCTCAGCACCACATCCTGAAACGTCTCCAGGGATGGGGACTCCACCACTGCCCTGGGCAGCCTGGGCCAGGCCTTGACAACTCTCAAGGGGAAGAAATTGTTCTTCATGTCCAACCTAAACCTCCCCTGGGGCAACTTGAGGCTGTTTCTTCTTGTACCTAATGCAGGATGGCAGAAGTGCGAGGAGCTGGATGAGGAGACTCCAGAGGTGATGTGATGAGCACCTAAGTGTCTCAGCAGACCCCCCCCTCCTCTCTACCCAGTTTGGTCTGCCCTGCCTTGGGTACAGGAAAACACCTCCAGACAACCCCCTGGCAGTGCTGCCCACCTGCAGTGAGGCTCCCTCCCACTCTGTCACCTTTCCAAAGCATGGAGCAGGTTCTGCTTCACTTTGGGGCTCTTCATCCCCCACCACACTTCTAATGGAGCCCAGTAGACCCCAAGCCAGCCCAGCCAGTCCTGGGCTGGGAGGAGAGCACACACACCACGTCCACACAGACACCTCACACTGTACAGATGGGACATTCCCAGGAGGAAGAAGAAGGAGAAGAAGCAGCAGCAGCAGCACTTCATACATCCTTTAAATAACTCTGACAATAGTGTTCTGTCTCCTATCTACAGACGCTTCAAACATGGTCCTGATGCTATGAAAATATAGCAAAGATACAAAAATATACACATTTGGAAAAAAAAAAACACCCCAAAACCCCAACCCCATATAAATTACTGACATTAGACACAACAGGAAATGAGGCTGATGAAGCCCACACAGCCCATGGGGTGAGGAAGGGGCTTTGGATGCTGCTCAGCACCTCCCAACCCAGCTGTAGCTCAGCACACAGTGAGTTCTGGGGGGCCTTTGGGGTGATAGGGGTGGGGGGGAAGGGGCTGGACACAATAAATAGGAGAATTGTTTGGTTTGGTTGGAGATCTCCATGGCCATAGAGTCCAATCTTCAAGCTAAGACCACCCTGGCCATGAAACAAATCATTTGGGTTGGAGAAGACCTCTAAGATCATCCAGTCCAATCATCAACCCAACACCACCATGGCCACTAAACCATAGAACTGTTGTGGTTGGAAGAGATCTGCCAAGACAAGAGGCATAAACTTGAACACAAGAAGTTCCTTCTAACCATGAGGAGGAACTTCTTTACTTTGAGGGTGGCAGAGCACTGGAGCAGGCTGCCCAGTCAGGTTGTGGAGTTTCCATCTCTGGTGACTTTCAAGGCTGTGTTCTTGTGTGACCTTCTCCTGATGAACCTGCCACATCAGGGAGGTTGGACTGATCTCTAGAGGTCCATTCCATGATCATCCAGTCCAACACCACCATGGCCATTAAAACACGTTCCAAAGTGCCATGGCCACACCTTTTCTTGACCACCTCCAGGGATGGGAACTCCACCACCTCCCTGGGCAGCCTGTTCCAATGCCTGACCAAATCTCTGCTGGGGCTTCACCTGCCTTCCCCAAGGTCTTTGTGCTTCTGGTAGGGAAGGGGCTTCTGCTGGGGAGGGGGTGGGGTGGGGCTGTGTTGGCTTCACCAGCAGGAGCTCATTTCAGTTGCTGATTTCAGCAAACAAACAAACAAACACTACTGGGTTTGTGCTGTCTTCTCCTGGGTGGCAGCTCGCTTGTGTCATGGGTAGCTGAGGAAAGCCTTGTTTAAAGTGCTGGGCAGTACAAACCAACAAGTAAACCAAAAATCCAGAGATTTAGCTCAATACATTCCTTGGATTAGAAAAGCCAAGCAGGCAGCAGTGCCCCATGGGCCACCCTAGGCGGGCTGGGGGGCCAGGGTGGGGACCTCAGTGAAGCCAGCACCTTGGTAACCCCACACCTGCTCCCAGCCAGCCCAAGGTGGGCACAGAGAACTCTGGGCTGGGCTGAGCTGCTGCTCAGGGTCCTCCCCCTCTCTGAGCCTAGCCCTGAGGTGGGCACAGAGGACCCTCAGGGTCCCCTCTTGGGGTTTAAATATTGAGAGTTCTTTAAATACAGAGAACAGTCCCCATTTCTGGAGGGTAAAAAGTAGCCAATACTGGAAGTGAGCTGAGCTGGCTGTAGAGAGCGGTTAGCTAGAGCTAGGGTTACATATTTATGCTTAAAAAACCCCACCAAGACTGGGTAGACATCATCCTGAAACCTGCAGCTTGTCCTCCACAGTGGGACTGGTCAACACCACTCCAAAGACTCAGTCCAACCCTTCAAGACCTTGGGGTTCTCCTCTGCCCATTCCCACCTGGCACAGCCAGCAGGGAAGGGAGGGGAGCTTCGTACCGGTCCCCCCGTGCCAGCAGCCCCCAGTAAAGTGTCCTTGTGATGCAAACGGGGCCAGCTAAAGAGAACCAAAAACAAAAACACAACATTTTTAATACTGCCTTGACCCCCACACGGGGGACGTTCTGCTGACCACACCTTGTGCAGCCTTCCCTGGGGGAAAGGCTCAGCCTTCTCCACCCAACCCCAGGTGCTGGGAAGCCCCAGCAGCGAGGTCAGCACGTCTAATGGGGACAGTCTGGTTTGTGGAGGATGGTGGTGGCTATGCCAGCCTCAGTGCAGGCAGCAGCCCCACTGCAGGCAGCAGCCCCACTGTTGCCAGTGGCCCCGCACGCCCCAGCAGGTCCAGCCACCACGGCAGGAGCTTGCAGAAGCAGCAGCTCCCGAGCTCCAGGTCTGCGCAGCAGTGGGCACAGCCCACCCTTTGCAAACCTTCTCTGCCCTCTGAGGGCATCGCTCCCCGGCCGCGTCCGGCACGCTGCCCCTTACTTGACCGCGGGGTGCACCCTGTTCTTGGCCCGCAGGGGCCGCTTCTTCTTCACCGCCGGAGCCGCAGCAGGGTAGCCTTTGTGCGGAGGCGCCACCGAGGCCGCCACGCTGATGCCCCGGCGGGCTCGCAGGAGCCGGCTGGGCACCGAGCCCCGGCTGCCCGGGGTGTCCCGCGGGTCCGTGTCGGAGAAGAGCTCGGGCGAGGGTCCCTGCTCCGGGCTGTACCTGCCGGGAGCGGCCTCGGGCAGGCCAGGGGCGCGGCGGCGGCGGCGAGAGCCCCGCAGCAGGTGCTCGATGCGGCAGACGTCCTCCGTCACCTGCGTGACACGGTCGAACTGCGCCAGCAGCAGCTCGAAGAGCGACAGCAGCCGCTGGATGTCAGCGTCCACTTCCAGGCTGTCGCGGGCGCTCAGCACCAGGCTGAGCCCGTCCAGCTGGCTGGAGGAGGTGGAGGCCCTGGAGCTGTCGGAGGCGGCGCTGGGAGTGGGGCCTCGGAAGGATTTGGAGTCGCTGGAGTCGCGGGAGGGCAGCGGCTCCATGCCCTCGAACCTCACCTTGTGCCGGAACTGGGGGAGCAGAGGGAACAGAGACACCTCACGGTCACAGACTGCACCGGGTGGGAAGAGACCCTCAAAGGGCATCTCGTCCAGCCCCACTGCAGGCAGCAGGGACACCTCCAACTACAGCAGGTTGCCCAGGGACACATTGAGCCTGATCTTGAATGTCTACAGGGGTGGTGCCTCAAACACTGCAGTCAGTGTTCCACCGCCCTCATTGTGCAGAGCTTTCTCCTGAAGTCCAACTTAAATCTCCCCTGCTCCGGTTTCAAACCACTGCTCCTCATCCTATCATCATGCATGGTG
This sequence comes from Ramphastos sulfuratus, assembly GCA_013399055.1. NCBI lineage: Eukaryota > Metazoa > Chordata > Aves > Piciformes > Ramphastidae > Ramphastos > Ramphastos sulfuratus. The sequence goes on from WBNM01035435.1 coordinate 27,237, forward strand.
CCTCCGCAGTCTTCTTGTAGTCCCCTTCAGGTACTGGCAGGCTGCTCTGAGGTCCCCCTGGAGCCTTCTCTTCTCCAGACTGAACACCCCCAGCTCCCTCAGCCTGTCCCCATAGCGGAGGTGCTCCACCCTCTGATTATTTTTGTGGCACTCCTCTGGACCTGGTCCATCAGGTCCACGTCCTTCCTGTGTTGAGGGCTCCATAGCTAGACACAGCACTGCAGGTGAGGTCTCACCAGAGCAGAGCAGAGGCAGAATCACTTCTCTCCATCTGCTGACCACGCTGCTTTGGATGCAGCCCAGGCTGCCCTTGGAGCTGGGAACAATGCCCCATGGGCACCACTATGTCCTGCCCTAGACGGCTCCAGAGATGCTCTGAGTCACTCCTGGTTGTCAGGGACAGATCCCAGTCAAAAACACAAGGAACTGTGGGACACAACTGGCAGCAGATGCCTCTGCAACATCTCATCACTAACCTAGCTCCTGGGCCTCCAGGAATGGTCACTGCTCCAGCCCTCACCTGCCAGGGGAACCTGACTGTGAAGAGCAGCAGGAGGTAGCCAGAGGCAAAGGAAGGGTTTAGGATGGTGAAAGAGGGAGACATGGACTAGACACGGGAGAAATGTTTGATGCTAAGGGTGGTGAGACCCTGGCCTAGGTAGCCCAGAGAGGTGGGAGATGCCCCATTCTCAGAACCATTGCAGGTCAGGTTGTCTGGGGCTCTCAACAACCTGCTCTGGTTGCAGATGTCCCTGTTGACTGCAGCGGTGGGGGGGGGTTGGACTAGATAGGCTTTAAGGGTCCCTTCCCACCCAAACCAGTCTGGGATTCTGTGACATTAGAACATAGAACTATGGAACTGTTACAGCTGGAAGAGGCCTTTGAGATCACCAAGTCCAACCACTCGCCTAGAGCTTACATTCCCACCCCTGCACCACCACTGCACCAAACCCCATGCTGATTCTCTGCAAGCCTGCTGCAGGGCCTCTCCTGCATGGCATCTCCTCGGCTTTGCTCACCTCCTTGGCTTTGCTGAAGCCCATCCACATCTTGAGCCTGCGCACGAAGAGCTCCACCATCTCGTAGTCCTGGGGCTCGAAGGCAGGGCGGTAGAGCTCGAAGTGCATCTCGCGGTAGCTGTAGATGAGCACCACGGTGAAGAGCCTCAGCACGACCCACACCTCCAGGATGATGTAGCTGGAGCAGAAGAGGCAGTAGAGGCCCGAGGACTCGGGCAGGCAGGGCCGCAGGCTCGCACCACCCCGCAGCATGGCGAAGAGCAGCAGGAGGCTGCTGCCGACACTGCGGAAGGATTCCGAGGAGGAGGAGAAGAGCTGCAGAGTGGACAGCAGAGATGGAATGGGAAGGGATCAGTGGGCAAGCATGCACAGAGTCACAGCCTGGCTTGGGTTGGAAGGGACCTTAAAGATCATCCAGTTCCTGACCCCCTGCCATAGCCAGGGACACCTCCCACTAGCTCAAGCTGCTCAAGGCCATATCCACCCTAGCCTTGAACACCTCCAGGGAGGGACCATCCACAGCCTCCCTGGGCAACTTGTTCCAGTGTCTCACCACCCACCCCGTCAAGAATTTCTTCCTAATCTCCAGTCTGTTTCCCCTATCCAGCTGAAAGCTTTTGCCCCTCCTCCCATCACTACAAGCTCTGACCCCCAATACTCACCACCCCAACTTGCAAAGCATGAGCCCTGAGGAGTGGCCATGAACCAGCTGGGACAGGAGCAGGCCAAAAACACAACCCCTGGGCAAAGCTACCTGGCCAGTGGCAGACAAGAGCATCCCTGAGGACCCACAGCTGTGGCATGGTGAGGCGCAAGGCACGACACGAGCCCGGGCAGCCCTTGCCACCACCAGCCACTCTCCAAGGTGAGGTGGGGACAGGAGGTCCATACCAGGAAGCCAAGTTGAGCATAGGCCAGGATGAGGAGGATGAACACCAGCCCTGCTGCCAGCAGCTCCTTCATGGACTTCTGAAAGGTCTTCCCAAAGACAGACCACTGCCGGACAAAGCGTAGCTGCTGGGCAGCCTAGGAGCAGGAGAGAGGAGGCTGTGAGGTGCCCTGAGGTCCTGCCAGCCCAGTGTGCTGCTGCAGAGCCTCTTCCACACCATCCCTGCTCTGGCATCAGGAATGGACCTTTTGGTGTGGTCTGCCCTTGGCCTGCACCTACAGGCCCTCAACAACAGGTGAGTCCTGCAGACATACAATGGTTTGACTTGACAGTCTTGAAGGTCTCTCTGGAGCAAAATGCTTCTGTGATTCTGTGGTTACACTAAGCCAGAGGCCATGGGACTAGCACACAGGGGCTCTCCGTGGAGCTGGCCCCCAGCTGCTTCACTGCTGCCTCACAGTCTCCACATGTGGAACCAGTTCTGCTCCTTCCCAGCTCAGAAGACCTCCAACAAGTATCACCAGGGTGCAGCAGAGCTCTGGCACTTGGAGTCCCATCACGTTATGAACCTCTGATCTCTGTTGAACATGGCCAAGCTCTCAGCCCCCCTGGATGCCTTTAAAGCAGCTGTGGTCAACATCCGTACAAAGCAGAGCTTCCTCCTGCCTTCAAAACCTGAGCCTCCATCTCTCCCCTCCTTTGATATGCTTCTTTTAATGGTTTTGAGGGTCTTCCTACACATCTCAGAAGTTCACACTCTGGCAGAGCAGAGGGCACACCCTTGCAGACAAAATCAGCCCATCAGCCTCATAAGGCTGACAACCCCAAGGGAAAAGGGAACTGAGGGCTGAGAGGCTTTAGAGACCTGAATTGTGTCCAGCAGAGACAGATGTGACATCTGCTCTGCCCTGCAGCAGCTCTCTTGTGTCTGATCAGTGCCTGGCACAGCAGGACCACAATCCTGCATTTCTTTTTGCAGCAAGGTCCTTTGCTGCCCCTGCCATGGGCCTGTGCACGGACGACAAACTGGCATAGGAGGACCACAGCAACATCCCTGTCTGTGTGCTGCTCCCACCCAACCCTCTCCATACCTGCACAGTCAAGAGGAAGAGGAGGGAGGCAGCCAAGGTGCTGAAGATGGTGTTGAGAAAGGCCACCTGGTAGAAGTTGGTGAAACCTTTGCGGTTGTTGAGGTACTTGAGCCACTGCTGGTCAGCAAGGGTGGCCTGGCTGAGGTGCACCACCACTGTGCAAGTGGTGAGGAGGATGAAGACCCATTGGCCATAGTTGCCCCACAGGGTGAAGTAGGCTCTGCCTTCCTTCTTGATGGACAGCGACTCAGACACCACGAAATAGACCACAAACATCATGAGGAAGACCTGGGGGAGGAATGGAGAAATTGCTAGGGAAGGAGAAGGCACTACTTGGCTGCTGTGCTGCACTGGGGCACCCTGCACCACCCCAGGACAGTAAAAGTATCATGTCCCAGTCTGAGTTCTGGCAGCCTACAGCTGGAGCACCCCTTGAGTCCTTCCACACCTTCATGGCTCCCTCAAGAAGCTCCCCAAACCACGTCCAGTGCACTCCTGGCACAGTGGAAGCAGCCAGGATCAGAAGGCTCTGCTTACACTGAACCCTGGCCCAGGCAGGGTCTCTGGGGACATGGCTCAGCTGGCCAATGTCCTCTCTAAGGACAGAGGAGCAAAAGCTTCAAGTTTCCACAGTGACAGGCAGGAGATCAAGGAAGTAAAAAAAATGCTGAGCCAAGACCAGAAAATGCTGCCAGGCACAAGGAACCTCCTGCCCCTCGGTGGTGCCAGGGATGTCTTTGTGTTGGCCAGGCCTGCAAGCAGAGTGGTGCCTGGCATGGGGACAAGTGGCCTCAGGAAGAAGTCCACAGTGACCAACACTGCCCTTCTGGGAGCCCAGGGTCCTCTGTGCAGTGACCAAGAGGGAAGAGGAGCAGAGGGGAGGTAACAGACTGACCATCATGAGGAGCTGCAGGGTGACACCTTCACTGAGCCGCAGCAGCGGGAAGGGGCTGATGCTGACAGCAGCCATGGCCTGGCCAGCCCCCAGGAACTCCAGCTGGAGGGTGATGGCCACATGCAGGTCCACACTGGGGTTGTACTGCATCAGCTCCACAAAGACCACACGGCTCCTGAGGAGGGGAGAAGAGCAGCTCAGGGCACTGAGCCAACACCAAGAGCAACCAAACTGGTGAAGGGCTTTGGGTGCAAGGCTGCTGAGGAGCAGCTGAGGGACCTGGGGTTGTTTAATGTGGAGGAGGCTGAGGGGAGACCTCATTGCTCTCTACAGCTCCCTGAAAGGAGGCTGGAGACAGGTGGAGGCTGGAGACAGGGGGAGGCGGGTCTCTGCTCACATGCAACAAGTGACAGGACAACAGGAAATGGCCTCAAGCTGTGCCAGGGGAGGTTTAGGTTGGACATGAGGAACAATTTCTTCCCAGAAAGGGCTCTCAGGCACTGGCACAGGCTGCCCAGGGAGGTGTTGGAGTCACCATCCCTGGAGGTGTTTAAAAGCTGCCTGGATGTGGTGCTGAGGGACGTGGGCTAGCAGCAGTGGGCGCTGGGCAAGTGGTTGGACTTGGTGAGCTCAAAGGTCTCTTCCACCTTCAGCAGCTCTATGGTTCTAACACCAACTCTGCTGTGACTGTTTGGTAGGATCACAGATCCCTTCCCCCAGGAAGACCCCAGCAGCACCCCTTGAAAACTCAGGTGAGAGCAGAACACTTGCTTGCCCCTTGCCACACTCACATGTTGTCGATCCAAGCGTGCTGCTGCAGGAACTCCAGCTGAGCCCTGCTCTCCTCCAGGGAGGGGCCCAGCTCCTGCACATAACCACTGCTGTCGTAGAAGGAGATGTAACCCCAGTACCAGACCCTGCAGAGGAAGGGGAGCCAGGGCTGAGAGCTGAAGGACATTGGCCTGCCCTCCTCCTGTGTGGCAGAAGCAAGTGTGCAGAGGAGACCCTGACCCCAGAGCTGCACATCCAAGGGTGATAACAGTCTCATTATTCATTTCACAAGACATATTGCACCCATCTCAATGCACTGATCCAGCTCAGTGTTCCCAGCAGCCCCAAGCCCCTCTGGTCCCTCAGACTTCCATGAAGATGCTTCCAGGAAGAAACCACAGCAGAAGTCAACATCGATTTAATGTCCAGCATGCTGGTGCAGGACAATCTCCATAACCTGCTTCTTTACCAGAAAGTCAGGGGGGCTCTGTGGTCCCCATGGGTGGCTGGGTGACCCTGTCCTGCAGCCTGGCTCTGCCCTTGATGCTGGCTCTGCCCCCAGGCCCAAGAGCAGCATGATGCTGCCCTTCAGGCAGCCTAAGGTGACATGTCCATCTCCAGGGAAGCTGGATTATTAGCAGCTATGTGCCTCCCACCACTCTTATCACCACAGTGGACACATCCAGGGAAGGCCTTGGGACCAGGCTGGGAAGCACCCTCTGGGCACCAGATCAACTGGAAAGATGCCACACCTCTGGTGAAGGGAGCAGGAGGAGTAGGTGCAGGCTGGGCAGCTGCTTACCCTGTCAGGTCAGGTGGTGAGTAGGACCATGCAGCTGTCACGTTCACAGCTGCCCTCTCCCAGCCAGCTCCATAGTCAGCAGTGGAGAAGCTGTGAGGGTCAGTGCAGCTCCTCCTGCCAGCCCTGCCCATGCTGTGCAGGATGTCCTGGGCACTGCGCTGGCACTCAGCTGGAATGAAACCAACACTGTCACCCCATGGGGACCCCAATGCAGCCCAGCAGTGCTGAGCTGTCACACCTGGTATCTCCCTTCTGCACAAGCCCCCTACACCTCCATGTCCTCAGTGACAACTCCACAAATCAAATCAACCTCTCTTCAAATCCCTGTGACCCCCAAAAGGGCAACCAAGCTGGTGAAGGGTCTGGAGAATGTGTCTGAGGAGGAACAGCTGAAGGACTTGGGGTTCTTCAATCTGGAGAAAAGGAGGCCAAGGGGAGACCTCATTGGTCTCTACAACTCCCTCAGAGGAGGTTGCAGTGAAGTGGGGGCAGGTGACAGGACAAGCGGAAATGACCTCAAGTTGTGCCGGGGAGGTTTAGGTTGGAAATGAGGAACAATTCCATCCCTGAAAGGCTTGTCAAGGCCTGGCTCAGGCTGCCCGGGGCAGTGGTGGAGATCCCATCTCTGGAGGGGTTTCAAAGCTGTGTAAATGTGGTGCTGAGGGCCATGGTTTAGTGGTGACCTGGCAGTGCTTGGGTAAGGGTTGGACTCCATGACCCTCAAGATCTCTTCCAACCAAAGCCATTCTGCGATCCTCTGATGGGCTCTACGGGAGCAGAACCAATACACATCCGAAAGGAAAACCTGCCCCTGTCACCCCTGCCTTGCTTCCCTTAGCCCCAGCTGCACCCAGCCTTGGCCACTTCATCCTTCCAGGAATGTCCCCACCCAGCCCGTGCCCATCCTTGCCCAGGTACCTTCCTGCAGGCGGAGCTGGCGCAGCCGCGCGGTGCCCAGCGTGGTGCTGGAGCTCTCCTGAGCCGAGCGGTTGTTGTAGAGGTACGGCAGGAACACCTGGGACATCCAGAGCCAGAACTCATCTGATCTGCAACAGGGCAGAAGGTGTGAGAGGGCCAGATGTGGGGCAGCTCTGCAGGTCTCAATCATCACCATCTGGGCTTCCCCTGCAGCAGAGGGCTCGGGTTTGGAGAGCTAACCGAGGCTGTCCTCCCACCAGCTGCCAGAAGTAGCATTGTCAGCTGGGCTGAGGTCAAGAAACTGTTTACCTAACTTGCCAAGCCTAAAGGAAATCCACCTGGCACCTGGAAGAGGGTCAGAGCAGTGGGTCTGTGGCAGTGCAGTGGGAAAGAGACAATATTTAGGAGCTGATTCTGCTCTGCTCCTTCCCTTCACACCACCTTTGCCCCAGAAACTCCACTGAGTTCACTGGAACCATTCCAGATGCAAACTGTGGTGACCCAAAGCTTCTGTGGCTTGGGGTGCCTGGGACAAGCCAGGTCTCTTTGTCCAGAAGGAAGGAGGGGGTCTGTAGTGACATGGGTCCAATGGCACCATCAGTCCCTGGCCCAGCAGACTTGGTGCCACTCCAGGCTGCTGGAGTTCAGAGGGGTGTGGAGAGTCAGCTGGGAAAGCTTCATCTACCCAGAGCAGCTCTGCAGAGCAGGGACAGGATTCTGTGATGCTACCTGAGGTGTGGGCTTGGTTCTCCTGACCCTGTTTATTCATAAGCCAGTTGTAACTTTTGGAGGCAGAACAAACTTGTTCCCTTTAGAGCAGATGATACAGAGAGACAAACCCACTGGGGAAATCATTACAACTCTTTAATTAAAGCTCTCAACCCCACCCCCCCCGCCAGGTCTCTCTGCTCTTCAGGGGAGCAAAAGGAACCTGCTCACTGCCATGCCATGTGTGGGTGCCCAGCTCCAGAGGCACCAGTGCTCACCACAGAGCCAAGAACCTCTTATGGAGGACATGGGACTGTTGGAGAGGGGCCAGAGGAGGCCATGAAGATGATCAGAGGACTGGAGAACATCCCCTGTGGGGACAGGTGGAGGAGTTGGAGCTGTTTAGCCTCTGGGGAGAACTCAGAGTAGCCTTCCAGTACCTGAAGGGGGCTACAGGAGAACTAGGGAGGGACTTTTGACAAGGGCTGGGAGTGACAGGGCAAGGGACAATGGCTTTGAGCTGGACAGGGGAAATTTAGACTGGAGATTAGGAAGAAATTCTTGACAGGGAGAGTGGTGAGACACTGGCACAGGTTGCCCAGGGAGGCTGTGGATGGTCCCTCCCTGGAGGTGTTCAAGGCGAGGGTGGATGAGGCCTTGAGCAGCCTGGGCTAGTGGGAGGTGTCCCTGCCCCTGGCAAGGGGTTGGAACTGGATGATCTTTAAGGTCCCTTCCAACCCAAACCAATGCTCCCTGGGACCAACTGTGGAGCACAAGCTGCTCCCCAACTGCTCACTTCAGCCCTTCACAGCTTCACTGGTATAAAGTGACAGCTTTCTCCTCCTCAGCCCCAGTTACCTCTTGATGCAGAGGAACTCCTTGCTGCCCAGCTGCTGCTTGATGGAGCTCTGCAGAAGAAAGGCCCTGCTGTGGCGGGAGGTATCTCCATAATTGGTGAGCAGGATCACCAGCAGGAACATCATGTAGATGAGGAAATTCTGGCAAGCAGAGAGCAGAGAGGGATTGCACCCAAGCATGTGGAGGTTGGTCCTCATTTCCATCCTCAGCTCCCAGCACAGCCATGTGGGCTTCCAGCCTTTACCCAGTTGGACCAGCTGGGTGTCCCCAGCTAGAGCTTGGAGGATGAGGCCTAAACAAGCTACAAAGACACTGAAACTTCTGCTCCTGGGTAGGAAGCTTCCAAACCTCAACTAATGACTTCTCCTGTGCGGGCTGGTGCCTGCTCCACGCTGCAAACCTCACCCTACTCCCAAACACTCCAGTTACAGAGTCAAACACACTGGCCACCCAAAATCAACCCCTCTATGGTTCTGCTTTCCAGCCACCTCAGATCTCAGAGCTCCACAGATAAGAGGAGTATCACCAGCAGCCTTTTACAGATGGGGAAACAGAGGCAGAGACTGGAGACATGCACCTACTAGCTCAGGTGATCAAAAGTGGACTGGGAGGACCCACACAAAGACTTAGCTCCCGCAGCCAGCTCTCTGCCCTAGGCACCACAGGCATAAGGAGGTGGCTCACCTTCAGCATTCTGTGCAGCAGTTTGACCTTCCTGGCCTCCTCCTTAGCCTGGAAAAGGGCAAAGCCCTGTGGGGGTCGGACTTTGCTGATCTTCTCAGACACATGCTCCACAAAGGGGTGCTCCACCAGAGTGTCATCCTCCTCGGGGTGCAGGCGCTTGGCAACCAGCGAGAAGTAGAGGGCTTCCAGCAGGACCTGGGCAGACAAGCAGAGTGGTGAGGCTGCAGAGCAGCTCCTGTGGGCCTTTCAGCACCAACAGAGACCAGGGCACAGCTCCTGAGCACTCCTGGAGCAGCCAGATTTCCTCTAAAGCAAACTGCCACCAGCCCTGCCTCTCCTACTGCTGCTGGTGTGCAGCATCCTGCAGGTATATGGATATAGGGCAGTGCCCAATCCTTGCAGTGCCCAGGACAGCCAGGTTAGTATCCGAGCAGGAGGTTAATTACAGCTAATCCCAGATGAGTAGGAGTTGGAGGGTTCCCCTGAAGATCACCCAGTCCAACCCTCCTGCTAAAGCAGGGCACCCACAGCAGCTTGCCCAGCATCACAATGCCCAGCTGGGTTTGGAAGCCAGGCAAGGAAACTCCACAACCTCTCTGGGCAGCCTGCTCCAGGGTTCCAGTCAAAGAAGTTTTTCCTCCTGTTCAGGTGGAGCCTCCTGGGCTCCAGTTTGTGCCCACTGCCTCTTGTCCTATTGCTGGGCATAAATGACAAGAGTCTGGCCCCATCCACTTGTCCCCTACCCTTCAGCTCTGGCTGAGCATTGATCAGATCCCCTCTGGAGCTGCTCAACAGCCCCAGGGCTCTCAGCCTTTCCTCCTCACAGAGATGCTCCAGGCCCCTCAGCATCTTTGGAGCCTCTTCTGCACTCTCTCCAGTAGTTTCCTGTCTCTCTTGAACCAGGGAGCTCAGAACTGAACCTGGCACTCCAGCTGTGACCTCCCATGCAGACACATGCTTGTGTCCTCTTTTTTTCCTTACCTTCAGAGGCTCCCAGACCAAGAAGGATGCCAGAAAGCTGAATATCCCTGAGATGAGCCACATGAGGGCAACGCTGGAGGAAAAGCCAACCCCAATCCACACAGAGACCCCCGTGGAGGTGGCAAAGAGAAGGAGACTGATACCATGAGCCAGGTGGGAGCACCAGGGTGGCAGCAAGCGCTTCCTGAATGTTTGGTCTGCAACTGGAAGGAGAAGGAAAACAAGTGCAAATGTTACTGCAGAAAGCTCCCAGTGGCAGAGGAAGGACTGAGCACACCACTCATCCCAGCAGAGAGCTCTCCACCAGTCCTGGGTGAATTTGGAGAGACTACCCCAAACATGTGGAGCAGGTTGCCTAGAGAGGTGGGACACGTCTCATTCATGGAGCCATTGCAGGTCAGGTTGTCTGGGGCTCTGAGCAACCTGCTCTAGTTGCAGATGTCCCTGCTGGCTGCAGGGAGGTTGGCCTGGATGACCAAACTGCAGCCCTCATACCTGTCCATGTTGATTTGGCTGATCTGCTCACTTCCCTGGGAGGAGCTGCCATGCTCTGGCCTTTGTCGTTCAACTTCTGCATCATGACAGTCTCCACCTTTTCCCCAAACACACTGGACCTGCCAAGGCAAAGGGGTGACAGAATTTGGAATGGTTTAGATTGGAAGAGACCTTCTAGCCCAGCACTACCCCAGCACTGCCAGGTCAGCACTAAACCATGGCCCTCAGCACCACATCTCCATGGCTCTGAAACCCTTCCAGGGATGGGGACTCCACCCCTGCCCTGGGCAGCCTGGGCCAGGCCTTGCCAACCCTCATGGGAAAGAAATTGCTCCTCATGTCCAACCTAAACCTCTCCTGGTGCAACTTGAGGTCAGTTCCACTTGTCCTGTCACTTGTTCCTTGGGAGAAGAGACTGACACCCACCTGGCTCCAACCTCCTTTCAGGGAGTTGTAGAGACCCAGAAGGTCTCCTCCCAGCCTCACTTTCTCCAGGCTGAATAACCCCAGTTCCTTCAAGCTGCTCCTCACCAGACCTGTGCTCTGACTCTGGTTTTGGGGCTGCAGGATTCATGGCCAGCAAGAACACAGTGACCACGACAAGGCTGCCTCAGGCATTTGCAATGTCTCAAAGACCAGCTCAGCTCAACCACTGTGGAGCTGGGCTGCAGGAGAAGAGCCAAGAGCCTCAGGAGGGGGATTGTGCTCCCCAGATACTCACAGGCCAGAGATCAGATCCGTTTCAGCTCTCATGTATGGCCCCAGGTCCTGGGGGTGGGAGATGCCACTAGCTCCATCTGCCAGGATCTGCCGGATCAGGTCCTCATCTGGGGAACAGCAGAGGGCAGACAGCATTGGCAGAAGCACAGCACCCAGCACCAGCACCACACTGGGTGACACTTCTGTGCCCCTCAGGCTCAGCCACATTTGTGGAACTGAGAAGGAGGGCCAGGATGAGGTTCTTCTCCATGGGACAGTCCTCCCCTCCTCCCTGTCCCCTAGCTCCTATCTCCGGCTTGACTGCAGAGCCAAGCATGAAGCTGCTAGTGTAGGAGGCCAAGTTCTTCTCTGCCTCCAGTCATTTACAGAAGTTCAGAGCCATACTGTGGCTTTGCAACCAGTGAAGAAGTTCTGGTTGTCTCAGATCCCATGGGAACAAATGACCTTGCTCCTGGTCTGCCAGCAGCATGGTGACCACTCACTTCAGACCAACCCACATCAGGATTTCTGCCTTCCCAGACTGAAATCCTCACTAAGAAAACACAACCACAGAATCATAGCATGGTGAGGGTTGGAAGGGACCTTCAGAGATCAAGTCCAACTTCCCTGCCAAAGCAGGGTCACCTAGGGCAGGTCTCACAGGAATGTGTCCAGATGGGTCTTAAATGTGTCTCTAGAGAAGGAGACTCTACACTGAAGCCAGCGGTGATGGGACAGGCTCTGCTGTTCTCCAGCACTGAGCATCAACTGCCAGGGACCAGACAGCTCCTCCTGCCCTTCCCTGGACATCCAAAGCCTGGCCCAGAGCAGGGCTGCCTGCACACCCACCCGAGGCAGAGAAATAGCGAGGCTGGCCCTGGTGAACACCAAGAGACAAGCTGTCCTCCTCCGCGGCCAGCGGGGCCTCCAGGCCCAGGTGGCGGCTGGCACGGCCTCTCTTCAGCTTCTGGATGGTGTTGCCCATGATGGAGGGGTCACTGAGGAGGTCTGGCCAGCTGAGCAGGGCCTCACTGGAGGGCCAGCGCACCAGGCTGTGGAGAAACAGAGCAATGAGTGCAGTCAGGTGTGTGGGGGGCATGGGAAGCACGAGAGAACCTGTGTGCAGGACCTCCCTGAAGAGGAACAGCTGTGGGAGCACAGCCCCAGTCCACCACAGCAGAGAATGGCACTGAACTCCTGCCTGCTCCATCCCCAGAAACCAACTTACCTCTTGGAGTCCTCCAGGAACAGATCTGTTTTGGTTTGCTCAGAGAAGGCCTGTGGAGGAAGAGGAGAAATTTCAGGCACATGGCACTGGTTTGTGCCTGGCTAAACCAGCAGCTTGTCACCATCAGGAGTCGCTGGAGACCTGGAGCCTGAGCTGCTGTTAGCCCTGGGGCCACACCTCCAGGAGATGATACCCAGGCATACTGGGAAGAGCCACAGAATCACAGAATTCCAGACTGCTTTGGGTGGGAAGGGACCTCCAAAGCTCATCCAGTCCAAGCCTGCTGCAGTCAGCAAGGACATCTGCAGCTAGAGCAGGTTGCTCAGGGCCCCAACAACCTGACCTGGGATGGTTCCAGGGACAGGGACATCTCCCACCTCTCTGTAACCTGGGAAAGTTTCTTGCCACCCTCAGTGTAACAAATCTCTTCTGTCTCTGGTCTGAATCTCCCTCTTTCAGTTCAAGCCATCACCCCTTGTCCTGTCACAACAGGTCCTGCTCAAAAGTCTGTCCCCAGCTTTCTGATCAGCTCCTTTAAGAACTGAAAGGCCATCAGAAGGTGTCCCTGAAGCCTTCTCATCTCCAAGCTTAACAATCCCAACTCTCTCAGCCTAGCCTCACAGCAGAAGGCTTCCAGCCCTCCCATCATTGCTGTGGCCTCCTCTGGTCCTAATAGGTCCATGCCTCTGCTGTGCTGAGGACTCCAGAGCTGGCCCCAGCACTGCAGGTGTGGTCCTGCAGAGCAGAGAGGCAGCAACACTTCCCTCAACCCAAGACAGAGCAGGAGGTGGAGGCAGCTTGCACTCAGTACCTGGGGCTGCTGCACTGGCAGCTGAGGATGGACACTGTGTGCATGCAGGGGAGCACACAGACCCATGCAGCCCATCTGGCTTTGGGGTGGGAAGAAGATTACCTCTGCCCGGAGCCCAGGGAAGGTGGGGAAGGAGCTGTCAAGGATTGAGGAGTCCAGGTAGTTGTCAATCTCCAAGGACTGCTGGTCTGAGTGGGTCAGGGGAGGGCTGATGGAGACCTGCAGGACACAGGAGGGTTAGAGCAGAAAAGGGAGGGGCAGAATTCATCAGCTCCCTGCTCCACACTTGTGCAGGGAGGGCTGTGGCATCCTCCACAGCCTGCCAGGCACGTTGAGCATTGAAAAGGGAGGGGCAGAATTCATCAGCTCCCTACTCCATGCTTGTGCAGGGAGGGCTGTGGCATCCTCCACAGCCTGCCAGGCACGTTGAGCACTGAAAAGGGAGGGGCAGAACTCATCAGCTCCCTGCTCCATGCTTCTGCAGGGAGGGCTGTGGCATCCTCCACAGCCTGCCAGGCACCTTGAGTGTTGCTACCCACACATACCACAGCCCAGTGCCACCTAGGCAACCCTAGCTAGCTATGAGCTTCCAGGAAGCCATGTAGCTCCCAATCTCCAAGCAAAGCAAGAGGTGGCTCTCAGGAGCAAGAACTAATCCAACACATTTGCTTCTCATCAGTCCCTGAGCTTCAGGATTTAATGAGGCTGCTAATTGGGTCTAACCAGTCGTTAAATCCCCAGCTAATCCCCTTCACAGTTCCTAACCAGCTCCTGCTCAGGCATCTGAGTTTGTACCCAGGGCAGGCATTTCACTAGCAGTGATCTATGGAGCATCTCTCACAGAGTCTCAGAATAGCAGAGGTTGGAAGGGACCTCTGGAGGTCATCGAGTCCAACCTCCACACCAAGGCAAGGTCACCTAGAGAAGGTCACACAGAAACACATCCATGTGGGTTTTGAATGTCTCCAGAGATGGAGACTCCACCACTTCTCTGACACTGTTAAAACCTGCCCACTTGGGCTTTGTGTGGGCATGGTAAGAATCCAGGCAGGGACCTCCAAGATCAGGGGCTGCTCCTAGCTCAGGAAGGAGGCTGAGACTTGCTAGGGGCAAGGGTCTGGCCATGGTGCAGGGCAGTGGCAAAACTATGAAACTCCAGAGACCAGCAGGAGGAATGAATGATGAAGAGCAGAACCTGGCCTCGGGTGGGCAAACCTGGCAGCACTGCAGCCACCTGAGCAGCCTGCAACTACTTCTCCTCATTACCTTGCCACGAGCCATCCGAAAGAGAAATAAAATGAGCAGGTAGAGAGGGTAGACCACCACACTGGACACCAGACCAACAGCCACTGTGTCCACATTAACTGGGATCAGGTTGGAAACGGCCCCGTTGCTGGAGAGAAGCAAAAGAGACCAGAGGCCAGCGTTAGCAGGGCTACCTGGGCTTGCCAGCTGAGCAAGGAAACTAAACTGCACAGCTGGCCTTCCAGATGTGCAAGGGAACAAAACAGGCGAGGGCTGTGTCAACCAGGGATGGGGGAAAAGTTGGTTTGTCCTTGGTCATCCACATCCTGGTCCCCCATTCTTTGCAATGGGAAGAGCAAGACTCAAGGCCACCTATTCCCAGCAGCCCTAAGGCTGTGATGGGGAGTGCAGGAAGGCCCCCGAGGAAGGGCTGAGCAGAGCAGCAAGGGGCAGGGCATTACCTGAGGTGAACGTTGCCCACCACGCCGTACCACACGGCGTTGGCACAGAGGAAGAGGAAGATGAGGAGGGAGCAGCAGGTGGCTCTCTGGAGGCGGGTGAAGCGGTTGCGGGGCGGGCGGTCCCACAGCGACAGCCACAGGTGCTTCTCGAAGAACCCTCGCTGCAGCTCCGCTCGGAACAGCCGCCAGAAGCTCCTCAGCTCTGCCTCACCTGAGCACAGAGAGACAGAGAGCACTGCTGAGGGCACCCGGCTGGGCCTGCCCTGGCCCCTCCTCACACATTGGTGTTGTAGAACCTCAGGCTGCTTTGGGGTGGAAAGGACTTTTAAAGCCCATCCATGCCAACCCCACTGCAGTCAGCAGGGGCATCCCCAGAGCCACAAATGACCAGACCTGGAATGGTTCCAGGAATAGGGCATCTCCCATCTCTCTGGGAAACCTTTGGCCAGTCTATCACCACTCTCAGTGTCAAACATTTCTCCCTTCTCTCCAATCTCAATCTCCCCCTTTCAATTTCAAACCAGCACCCCTTGTCCTGTCCCAGCAGGCCCTGCTCCAAAGTTTATCCCCAGCTTTCTTCTCAGCCCTTTTAAGTCCTGAAATGTCGCCAGAAGGTCTCCCCACATTCAGGGAAGTGTCCCCACTGCCTCTCCATGGTCTCTCATGCACAGCTGGGTCCTTACCATGCCCTGTCTAGCACAAAGGCCACTGCCTCTCCATGGTCTCTCATGCACAGCTGGGTCCTTACCATGCCCTGTCTAGCACAAAGGGCCCAGCAGAGCACTGGTCCCTCCTGCACAGCTGGGTCCCTGCCATGCCCTGTCTAGCACAAAGGGCCCTGCAGAGCACTGGTCCCTCCTGCACAGCTGGGTCCCTGCCATGCCCTGTCTAGCACAAAGGGCCCAGCAGAGCACTGGGCTCCACAAGGCATCGGCACAGTGAGGAAGAGGCAGCCTGAAGGCTCTGTGCTCTCCCTGCTGTGGCCTGTCCCTCCCTGCAGTGAGAAAAGCTGTGCTGCTCATGGTCATGCTGCTGAGGGCCATGCTGCTCCCCCATCCCATCCAAGAGGCTGGGTGGGCACTCACTGGCAGCATAGACCTCCTTCTCCACCATGCCATCGTTGTCCTCGCTCTCCACCGACAGCCAGTCGTTCACCAGGAAGAAGTAGCTCTTGCTGCTCTGCAGGTCCCGCACTATGATGTGCTCCAGGTACCAAGAGGGGCTGAGGCCTGCAAGTGGAGAGATGAAGAAATGTATTTCATGGAGACACTGCCTGTGTGGACCTGCAAAGCTGAGAGAACCATGGAAAAGCCCCATGGTGGGACAGCAGAAATCATCCTGTGATGTTATCTTCTCCTGGGGAACTGCACAGTCTCCAGGAGAGAGGTTTGGCACAGCCAGGTCACCTCCTTGGCCATCTGGACATTTAGACTGTTCCAGCATGCTGCATCATATGTGTATGGGATTGCAAGTGAGCAGACCTCAGGATGACCTCATCTTCACAGATACATACAACAGTTTGGTTTGGAAGACCATAAATATCACCCAGTTCCAACCTCCCCTGCCATGGGCAGGGACACCTCCCACTAGAGCAGGTTGCTCAAGGCCTCATCCAACCTGGCCTTGAACACTTCTAGGAAGGGTTAAATCCACAACCTCTCTGGGCAACCTGTTCCAGTGCTCCCCGCCCCAGCAACCCTCCAAGCCGGTGGGTGACCAAGGTATCCCATCAGGGCTGATCCAGACTGCAGGCCCAGCTCTTCTCTCTCCTGGCCCAGGTCCTGAGTAGAGCAGAGCCTGGCTCTGGCCCAGGCATGTGGTGGGTCCCCAGCCCCTCAGGTCTCACCTTTGTTGTCATGCCAGATGCGGATGCGCCAGATGCTGCCCAGGCTGCGCTCGGTGGCGATGCGGAAGATGTCCAGGCTGTTGCGGTGGAAGGCGTTTTCCCCATCCAGGTGTCTGTGACCACTTTTGTGGTCCACACCATACAGGGCGATCCCCACGTGGGCCGTGGTACCTGGCAGAGTTCAGGGGACTCAGTTAGAGAGGTTCAGCCAAGGCAAGGCGGTTGCCCTGCCCTGCCCTCCTGCCGGTACCCTGGCACTAGACGCAGCAAGGCTTTGGAACGGCCACCTGGGAGGAAGGGAAGTGCTCCACAGCCATCCCACGCCCCAGGATGCTGTTACACACAGCCTGGAGGGCAGCTGCTCTGCTTGGCCTGGTGCATGAACCTTGGCATGCTCGTGGTTTTCCTCTTTGGAGGAGACTGAAGCTGATATTTCTTGCCTTGCTAACATCCTGATGGGAGGAGATGTTTATTCTGGAGGGGTTTTCCACCAAGCACTTGTTTTCTCTGACTGGTCTCTGGTACCAGCTGCCAGATGCTCCTTGCTCCACCTGCTCAACCTGGATGGTCCTTTGGGTGGCTTCAGGAGAAAGCTGCTCCCAGTGAAACCACTAAGAGCAGTAGGAGCAGGTTTCTGCAGTGACATGGTGGCAACTCTACCTCCAACCTTGGTTAGAGAGCTTCCCCATTCCACCTGCCAGGATTTCTAAGGGCAGGATGATGTTTCTGGCAGCTCTAGCTACAAACCCAGCCCCAGATCAGAAAGCCAAGCTGTCTGCCTTCACACTGCTGGGACAGATTCAGATGGTGGGACAACGTGATGGAAGCTGGAGGACAGCAAAATTTTCCATCTAAGGGGCCCACGGGACCTGAATGCTGCTGTGGAAGGTCAGACAGGAACAATTGCTGCCTCTTGGCTGTTCCTGCAACCTCAGAACAGCCCAGGGAAACAGGGCTGGGGTGTTTCTGTCCTGGGTGGTTCCTTCCAGCAGCAGTTGCTTGTTCCATGTCAAGGGCAAGCCTGACACTGTGATGATGTGATGGTGAGGGAAGCCCTGAACTGATCAAACACCAGCCCAGGGCTGGGACCTGCAGGGGAACAGAGCGGTCAGGCATGGGAACAGGCTGCCCAGGGAGGTGGTGGAGTCACCATGCCTACAGGGATTCAAAGAACACATAGAGATGGCCCATGGGCACGTGTGGCCATGGTGACCCTGGGTTGCTGGTTGAACTTGATGATCTTAGAGGGCTTATCCAACCCAAACCATTCTGTGATTCCATGACTGGGAGCCCGTGCACGGAACTGTTCCTGCTGGAGATTCAAACCAGCACAATGCTGACCTTGGAGGGCTTTTCCAACCTCAGTGATTGCATGATGTGAGACCTCAGGGAGGCCACACAGATGCCATCAAGCAGAGAAGCAGAGTCTGGCCTCACCTGAGCCTCTGCCCCAGCCAGTTTTCACCAGGATCTCATACTTGTACAGCCCATTCTTCCCACAGAAGGGGATCACCCCCACACGGCTCACGTCGATCATGTCCAGCTTGTGCACGATCAGCGCAGCCACCGAGTAGGTGACAAAGCAGACAGCACAGGTCAGCAGAACAATGTAGTTGAGACCTGGCCCTTGAGCCTAGAAAAGAACAAAACATATTGAAAGCAACTACTCCTTTCCCAGGAGGAACCTTTGTTCCCCAGGAGCTGTGCTGCCTCCTTCCTGGCTTTGCCACTGTTCATAGACATGGTACTACACTCCAAGAAGGACATTGAGGGGCTGGAGAAGGTCCAGAGAGGGACAACAAAGCTGGTGAAGGGTCTAAAGAACAGGGCTGGTAAGGTGCAGCTGAGGGAACTGAGGCTGTTCAGCCTGGAGGAAAGGAGGCTGAGGGGAGACCTTCTGGGTCTGGCTGAAGCCAGATGGGGGTTGGTCTCCTAAGGAACAAGCAATGGGAAAAGAGGAGATGGTCTTGAGTTGCCCCAGGGGAGGTTTAGGTTGGACATGAGGACCAATTTGCTCCCCAAAAGGGTTGTCAAGGCATGGCCCAGGCTGCCCAGGGCAGTGGTGGAGTCCCCATCCCTGGAGCATTTCCAAAGCCTTAAAAATGTGGGGCTGAGTGCCCCACAGTGGGGTTAGTGGTGACCTGGCAGTGCTGGGTTAATGGTTGGACTCAAAGGTTTTTCCTTCAACATGGAGCTGTTGGGGGCTTGGGGACAGCAATCTGCCCATGGCTACTCTGCAGAGCCTCTGCTTTGTCCTACTCACAGGAAAGATGAACTGGACAGAGTTTGGGGGGACAAACAGACTGGCCCCAAAGGCAGTGAGATGCTGAGTCAAGCACACAGCCTGGTCTGGCCTGGTCTCTTCCAAAGGGATGATGCCTTCTGTCTTCCAGCGTTTCTCCTGCTCGCTGAAGTACTGGCAGAGGGAGGTGTACAGCCCCAGGGTCACCTCCACTGGGGACCAGCTGAAATGGTTTGTGATGTTGAAGTAGTATTTCTGTATTGGGTCATCAGTTCTGGAGAAGGGAAGGACAGGGAGGGGACATCATTGGCTTGGTGAAGGGACAAAAAGCCCACTTTGATGGGTGAGTGTCCCTGGAAAGCATCCTGTTGCCAGGACAGGCAATGACGCATGCTGAGAGGGAAAGTCCAGTCAGTGTGGTGTGACACTGAAGAATCCCAGACTGGCTTGAGTGGGAAGAGACCTTTAGAGCTCATCTAATCCAACCCACTGCAGTCAGCAGGGACATCCCCAGCTACAGCAGGTTGCTCAGAGCCCCAGTCAGCCTGACCTGGAATGGTTCCAAGGATGGGGTGAGGGTCATCATACTCACAGGGAACAGAATTTTCAGCTCTAGGAAGGGAAATTCTCCCTCACCCAGGGGACAAAGGCAAACTACACAGCACTGAGCTGCTTCTGCACCAGTGGCAGAAGATGCCTGTGAAGGTGGGAGTGCCAGGGTAGAAGAGGTACCAGTGCTGGGGTGTAGGGAGCTTGCAGCATCCTGTTCAGAAGAGCTGTCTCCTCCAAGGACAGGGAAGCACTGTAGATAGCTACAAGAGCACCACTCTTGTCAGGCAGCTTGGTAGAAACCATAGCAAGGTCCTCAGCATCCTTCACTCACACTATGGGACAGACTGGGAATGAAAAGCAATTTCTTCCCCAAAAGGGTTGTTGAGGCCTGGCTGAGGCTGCCCAGGGCAGTGGTGGAGTCCCCATCACTGGAGGGGTTTCAAAGCTGTGGAGATGTGGTGTAAGGGCCATGGTTTGGTGGTGACCTGGCAGTGCTGGGTTAAGGGTTGGACTCAATGATCTTAAAGGTCTCTTCCAACCAAACCAATTCTACGATTCTATGACAATGTTTACAAGAGAGGCTCCTCTGACCTGGGTGAGGTGAAGAAGGTGTAGAGCTTGTGGTCACTTCCAGCCAGGGCATCCAGGCCAATTCTCTTGGAGGCACTGCAGTTGTGCTCATTGGGCTCTGGCTCATGATGGAGATAAGCCATGATGAACGGCTCGGGCTCACTGGCCAGGTAGTGATCTGTGTGGGGAGGGGAAGAGAAACCAAAAGCCCTTCAGAAACACCAGGGACAGCTTGACCAGAAGCCTGTTGCCAGCAGAAGATGCTCATGGTGAAGCATCGGCAATACAGAAAGTCAGGAGAGATGCTTTTTCAGACTGCCTTCTCTCAGCCTGCAGTTGAGAAGATCTCTGTGGAGGAGACTCTGGCCACCACTGTACCTGATCAAGAGAGGCACTGGACCAGCTCCCTCCAGAGCTAACAGCAGGGTTCAGCAGAAAGGCTGGGAAGAGCAAAAGCTGCTCAGAGACAGAATCTCCCAAGCAAGGATGGCACTGGGGACTTGATAATGCCTGTGACAGCCAGAACCTCAACCATGCAGTGTGGAGCTTGCTGGCTACACCTGACATCCCTTCCCACACCAGATGTGGACACAGCTCTCCCCTGCCAGCCCTCCTTTCCCATAGGAAGAAACAGCAAAGAGCATAAAGACCTGGACCTACCATTCAGGACTCTGTAAGTGAGCTGGAAGTGCAGTCCTGCTTCTCTGTTGTTGCTCTCCATTGTCACAATCAGGTTCACAGAAGTTCTTGGCTCGATGACTTCAGTGCCAGCAGAGAGATTGTCTGCATCTGTGTTGTTTGACACCATCACAGTGATGGCTTTTTCTGAGTCCAGGCTCCCAATGGGGATCTGCACCCCGTTGTGTGTCTGAAACTCCATGGAGGCCACCTTGGTGGACACAGTGTAGTTGCTGATGTAACCAAAAGGGAAAGGATTGGAGTCCACTTGGAACATGACTTGAATGACATCAGTCAGGTTGGAAAGGGTGGTGTTGAAGGCCTGGGGGATGGAGAACTGGCAGTTTGGTGTGTTTTCATAGCAAAGCAAGTTGAAGGGGTCAGACCTCTTGCCTGTGGCCTTAATTTCACCTCCCACCAGCTCGAGGGGCTCTTCATTCAGCACTCGAGACTTCATGAGGATGCGCATCAAGCTGGAGGACAGGTTGTAGGCTTTGGGAGCCAGCAGCAGATTGTGGGAATCAGAGAGCAGCTCCTGGGGCTTGGATTCTTGTGAAGCTGTGTTGACAAGATGAATGAGGTCACCTGCCAGGAAATAAAGAAAGGTGCAAAGAGAAGAAGTTGTCAATAGCCTCCACAGTTGCTGCAGTCTGGATCACAGAATCATAGAATGGTAGGGGTGGCAGTGCCAGGGTAGAAGAGGTGCCAGTGCTGGGATGTAGGGAACTTGCAGCATCCTGTCCAGGAAAGCTGTCTTCTTCAAGGACAGAGAAGCACTGTGGACAGCTACAACAGTACCAATCCTGTCAAGCAGCTTGGTAGAAACCATAGCAAGGCCCTGAGCATCCTTCACTCACACCATGGGCCAGACTGGGAATGAAAATCATTTTCTTCTCCAGAAGGCTTGTCAAGACCTGGCTCAGGCTGCCCAGGGCAGTGGTGGAGTCTACATCCATAGGGAGGTTTCAAAGCTGTGGAGATGTGGTGCTGAGGGCCACGGCTGAGTGGTGACCTGGCAGTTAGGGGTTGGACTGGATGATCTCAAAGGTCTCTTCCAACCAACCCACACAGTCTACCTGAGCTGCCTCCTCAGGCCACAACCAGAAAGGGAAGCTCCTGGAAGCCAAACTCTTACTTATTGTTTACTAAAAAAGAGAATTCCCTGGAGCATCAGTGAGTCTGTTAACAACTGTCACACCTCAGTGTCTGCAGAGACAGCTGTCAGAGCCAGGAGAACCCTGGGGAAAGCCTGTGTCCTCCATGGTGCCAGGCCAACTGCCACCCATTGCTCCATGAGGAGAACCGACCTGTGATGTTGAGGATGTTGTCGGCGATGCCAGTTGGTGTCACAGTGCCCTGGGTTGTTTCCCCTTGCAGAATGGTCATCATGGTCTCCAGCTTGTTCAAGGTTCTAGTCAGGCATGACTTGCAAACCAGCTCCTTGCTCACCACCTGCACAGGGGAACACAGTATGGTTCAGGAGGAACACTCCCGGGGACAGATGAAGGCAGCCATGGGCAAGTTCAGGTGGCTCAGTCCTGCACTTCAAACACCATCTGCCCTCTCATAGTCACCTCTGCTCTGTCCAAGCCCTAAGGAGGTGACTGCAGAACCCATGGTTGCTCTGCTCACACCAAGAGAAGCCAAGAAGTTGGTGGTGTCTCCAGGACTCTTTCATCCACCTCCCCTCATGTCACAACTTGCCAGGGTCCAGGCAGGTGTGCCAAGAGTCTGCCGGAGGAAGCACTGGGCTTGGAAAAAGCAATAAAGAGCAGCACATTCAAGTCCCAAGCATGTCTTGAGCTCTTCCATCTCATGAGCAGCACTTTGTGGGCCACCCACTATTTCTACACAAATCAACCAGAGGGAGCTGGGAAGAATTCCTGCATCCATTCTATCTCCAGTGGAAGGAAGGTTTAGCCCTTACTGAATCCATTTGAGTGTTCAAACACTCTTGAAAGCTGTGGGAGGGATCCTGCCACCCCAGCATGATGGATGTCCCTCCCTCTGCTCCCAGATGTGTCCAAGAAACAGAATGTTCTTGACATGGCCTGGAGCTCCCTGAGCTGGATGGGAGGGACTGAAGCAACACATGGAAGCTGTTACCACAACCCTGTGCCTAGCTCTTATTCTTCTTTTTTTGTTTTTCCTTTTAATTGTAGAATCCTAGAATGGCTTAGGTTGGAAGGAACCTCAGAGATCATCAATTCCAAACTCCCTGCCAGGGGTAGGGACACCTCTCAGCTAGACTCAGCTGTTCAAGGCCTCATCCAGCCCGGCCTTGAACACCCCCAAGGGAGAAGGCATCCACAACCTCCTTGTGCAGCCTGTTCCAGCGTTCCACCACCCTCGTACTGAAGTTCTTCCTCAGATCCAGTCTAACCCTGCTCTCCCTCAGCTTCAAACCATCTTCCTTTGCCCTGTCTCTAAACACCCTTGGGAAAAGTCCCTCTGCAGCATTCCTGTAGGATCCCTTCAGGTATTGGAAGGCAGCTCTGCTCTAAAAGCCCTGGAGATCAGGACATTTTTCTTTACTTGAAGAGTGTTCAGGCACTGGAACAGGCTGCTCAGAGAGGGGGTGGAGTCACCATCCCTGGAGGTGTTCAAGAAAGGTGTGGCCATGGCACTTGAGGACACGGTTTAATGGCCATAGTCATGTTGGGTTGATGGTTGGACTGGATGATCTTAGAGGCCTTTTCCAACCAATTCTATGATTCTTTGCTCAGTGGTAAGAGCTGACAACACACAGGACACCACCACAGAAACCTTAATGATGTCAGCAAGAGACAGTTACATGGTCTGCGCTCGGTGGGGGAGAGAGACGCAGAAGCAGAACAAGCATTGAAGAAGATCTGAGCCGCAGCTGGAAGAGCAGGAGGTGGTGATGGGGACCTTACCGTGCACTGTGCCAAGGCAGCTGAGATCTGCTGGATATCATCAACTGTGTTCACGTTCAGGGAGTTCAGGGTTTCGGTGATGTTGTTCCGAGTCCAGGTCCGCAGCTCAAACTCATTCCCGGCCTCAGGTTCCAGAAGCATGGATCGCTCGTACTGGGGCAGGGAAAAGCAGGCAGGGTGAGGACATGCAGCATGCTGCTCCTGAAGGTGCTGAGCTGTGCTGAACTCATCTTCTCCCTGCTCTTCGTATCTCCCTGCCTCTGCTACTCCCCTAATGAGCTGGTTTCCAGTAGAACTTCCTCAATTTTATTTGTGCTCCCCAAGAAATTACCTTAACAGCCTTGCACTTGACAGCTAGGTCCTAGAGCAGGCTGCAGTCCTTCTCCAGCTAAGGACAGGGCCTGTGCCTCAGCAGGATGGTCCCTGCCTGGCTCCCAAGCATGCAGCAGGCTTTTAGCAGGCAAGAAAGCCTGAGGAAACACCCAAATTCCTGCCCTACCTATAGAGATGCACAGGGAGGGACTAGGCACTGCTTTAGGTAGGAGTTGGGAATTGGAAGGGACCTCTGGAAGTCATTCAGTCCAAACCTCCCTGCTAAAGCAGGGGTACCCACAGCAGCTTGCCTAGGATCACAAGGGCCAGCTGGGTTTGGAAGGTCTCCAGACAAGGAGGCTACATAACCTCTCTGGGCAACCTGCTCCAGGGCTCCAGCACCCTCACACCAAACAAGTTACTCTTCCTGGTCAGATGGAACCTCCTGGGTTCCAGTTTGTGCCCACCACCCCTTGTCCTGTCACTGGGCACCACTGAAGAGCCTGGCCCCACATGATGCTCCGTCACTGTGGACTAAGAGCCTTGTGCACAGACATAAGATCCTGCTAGATGCACCAGCTCAGCAGTCAGATCAAGAAGGTCTCCTCAGCACCCAGAAGAAGAGAATCAGACTGGTTTGGGCAGGAGGGCACCTTTAAAGCTCATCTAGTCCATTCCCCCTACAATGAGCAGTGGCATCCCCAGCTAGAGCAGCTCAGAGCATCATCTGAGCACTCACAGGGAGTTTCCAGCCCTGCTGAGCTGGAGTGGGGTGGGTGGCTCAAGGGAAGTATGAAGGAGGTGGAGAAATCTGGGCCAAGTTTTCTGTTTCTAAATGCAGAATTAGACTTGAGGTTGGCAACAAAAAGGAAAAACTATCTCAATATGAGGACAAAAAAAGCAGCTGCACGGGAGACACTCAGGTCACCACCTTCTCTGGGACCTCTGTTTTACATTGCAACCCTTCTGCTTTTCCTGGTCACTGTCTGTCTGGAGCTTGTTATTCTTTCTGGTGCCTGAGACTTGCTCCAGCCCAGCTCCCAGCATGCACATCCATGGGTTTATATCAAACTCTGCAGCATTAGTCATTTCTCTGCATCACTGGAGGAGAATCTGGCCAAAGAACATTCCTGGTGACTGTAAGACTTTCTGGAGGCCCCTCTTGGGCAGAAAGAGCTATTTTACCTCATTCAAGATGGTGATGAGGGCCAGAGAGTATTCAATGACCTGTTGAGGGTCCCCTTGTTTCACTAAGCCCTGGAGCACGGTGTCAGTTTGGTTGTAGAGCCAGTAGGAGAGGCTGGGGAAGCCCTCGGGTAAGCCAATCTCCATGGAGCTGCCAAGGAAAGAGGCACTAGGGTTAAGTTTTAGCTATGAAATGGAGCAGAGGGAAGAAGGTAGAACCTGCTCTTCAGCTGGGAAGGAAGATGAGGTGGGAAGAAGGTGGCTAAATAACAGACAACATTGCTGACGCTTGTGTTGGTGCCCAGTTTGCACCAGCTCTATGGAGGAACATCATGGCCATGAAGCTTGGTTCCTTTCTAGTCCAGCTCTGTGAAGTTGCACATGGGAGACACACACACTGAGCCCAGAGAAGAAAGTCCAAGCCCCCAGCTTGGCTACACGAGCAGTAGGACAGCAGGCCACCCACAGTGCCATAGCCTGGGCCTCTCACAGAATGCCAGAACATTCTGTGAGATCTCTGGAGATCATTCAGTCCAACCCCCCTGCTAAAGCAGAGCACCCACAGCAGCTTGCCCAGGATCACAATGCCCAGATGGGTTTGGAAGCTCTCCAGACAAGGAGACTCCACAACCTCTCTGGGCAGCCTGCTCCAGGGCTCCAGCACCTTCACATCAAACAAGTTTCTCCTCCTTTTCAGATGGAACCTCCTGGGCTCCAGTTTGTCCTCACTGCCCCTTGTCCTGTCACTGGCTACCACTGGCAAGAGTCTGGCTCCATCCTCTTGGCCCCCACCCTTTAGCTATTGATCAGCATTGACAATCCCCTCTCCTTTAAGGGCTCCTGATGCAGCAAAGCACAGACCACAAAGATCTTCTGACTAAGTGACAAGATGCCTTCAAGGCAAGGTGCCACCAGGGAATGAAGGGGGTCTGGCAAGCTGTAACTTATGGGGATGTCTCCCTAGCGAGCAATGACCCACAAAGATGCAATTCTCTGTTCCTGTTGAGCCTCCCCTTCCCCAGGAGCCCAGAATGGTCAAGCCCAGCCTAAGCCTTACCAGTTAATGGCCACCACAGTGGCTCCCAGCTGGTCCTGGACCAGGACTGAGACAGAGACGAGGAAGCCGCTCTCGTGGAAGCCGGGGGGCAGGAAGGCTCCGTGCTCGGCTCGGCTGCCCTTGTAGAGGCAGAACTCGTGGTAGTGCCCGGCCCTGCGGCGCGACACCAGCAGGATGTAGACCAGAGGCCCCTCCGCGTCCTCCGTGTCTCGCCAGCCTGCAACGCAAACCCAGACTGGGGTCTGATGGAGGCAAGGGCACAGCTGGGGCTGCAGCCACCACACAATGGCTTGGCTTGGCTTGGAGAAGACCTCAAAGATCATCTGGTCTAACCACAGAGCCAGCACCACCATGGCCACTAAACCACGCCCCAAAGTGCCATGGCCGCAGGTTTCTTGGACACCTCCAGGGATGGTGCCCCCAGCACAGGAAGGACATGCAAGAGTTGGAGCGGGTCCAGAGGAGGGCCACAAAGATGATCAGAGGGCTGGAGCAGCTCTGCTATGAGGACAGGCTGAGAGAGTTGGAGCTCTTCAGCCTGGAGAAGAGAAGGCT